>JASDQU010589184.1:48127-65744 GCA_032191745.1 Picea mariana | reverse complement strand
ACACATAAGTTTATTTTGCATATTTATACACATGAAGCAAGGTCCTGTAAAGTTTATTTTAATGAAGTAGGGGTGCTTGCATAGCATAACAAGTTAGCCTTCTATTTTCAAATCAGTGCAGGTTTCCTATTGTCCAACTTCTCCTTTCTGACCGCTTCCTCTGCCGACCCTAACATCAACTTCCTTATCTCCTCAACCACATCGTCCAGCTACTCCATTGACTGGATCTTCCTTTGGAGACCAACTTGCTTCATTTTTTCATTGTCCATGGGTAAATCACACTGATCTCCCAAGTTATCCTCTTCGTTTGTGGCCTTAGCTTGCTACTTTGCTACAACTTCCCCTTCTGTATTCTCTTCATCACTGGGATTCTACTTAGCTATTACTTCTAACATATTTTCTGCTATCAGTCCATTGGTTGGTCCCATTCCAGCTTCCACCAACTGCTCCTCATGCTGGTATGTTTCCTCTGGCATGGCTATCTTATGGCCACCACTCGCTGGTTCCAGATTGTCTATCCATTCATCCAGTTCCTTCAACTCCACTTCCCACTGAGTGAGTAACCCAACTTGGCATTCTCCTTCTGTTGGGACATACTTCAGTATCTGTTCCTCCTCCATGGCAGTCTTAGTTTGATGTCCTTCTATTGCATCTGCAACATCTATGCTAGCCTCTACTTGGCCTCTTGGTAGGAATATCTCAACTCCTCCAATGATTAGAACGTTCCTTTGATCCCTCTCCTCTATGACAGAATTTTTCAACTTCTCATCATCTTCATTCAAACAACTCATAATTTCGTGCGAATATTCATATGAGCAAGGTCTTTCTTCTGCCTCCTCTTCATCTGTCAACTCCCTCTACTGACGCGAACTATAGAACGAGATCATCTCTTCTCCCTTGCCCACTTGGCAATTTGGGAGGGCAGTCTATGAGATCCACTGATCCCTTCTCATTGCCCACCTGGAAACCTACAGGACCTTTTCCAGGTCTCTTTCCCTCATTAATGAGGTTTTCAAAATGCCTCAGCCATATTCTTAGCATCTGTTGTTGTCCTCTCGCTAACAACTTCCGAACAATCCATTTAGCCGTTCTCTTCAAAGGAAAATCATACCTATAGCATACATTCACCTCCTGCTGCATCTTAAATGATAGCATCTCCATCTGGGCTCAAATTTCACTGAGCTCCTTATCTATCTCCTCTTTTCTTTTCTACGGGTAGACTCTCCCTTGACTGTGCTCATGAATTCCAATGACCATCTTGCTTCACCTGCAGCCCACCTGGCTGTTCAACATCTGTTGTACACCCTATAACAACTTCAACAAAGAATAACGTTCTGTCCCTCTTTCCTACATAAATCAATTCTACATTTGACTCTAATATCTCCTTTTGCCTACGATCTATAGAAAAAACTAGCTCTGATATCACTATGGTGTCAACCTCCCCTCTACTCTCCCTTGGGATTGACTTGACCTCCCGGTCTAGGATCGATATAAATACTGAGTTAGAGAGATTCCTTAGATTCCTTCTTGGAATCTGAAAACTCTATCACAGGTCCTCCCTTTCTTGGCTCAGGTTATACGACACCCGCGTACCCTCTCCTTAGCGCTTTTCAACTCTTAATACCAACGTCGCTAGCTCACCTTTCTAGGCTTCTTCCTTGATGTGACCATAGAATATGACCATGGGCCATCTCCCTTCATGATCCCGTGCTTCAGAATTTTCACGAACTTTTTACTCATATTTTTCCCAATTCTGAATTGGCGAATTCTTCAGGACCAAATCTACGGTCCACGTTCCTCTCGCTATCAACGACTGTGATCAACTTGAGAGCTTGGAATTTATGAGTCCTCTCTTCTCTCAAAAATACTCCCCTCTATTTATGAATCAACGAAGTGCTGATCTCTCGCCACATGTCCTGTCTCGATGGACGACCAAGATTACTTCGGATCTCAAATCTTTGGGTATTCTCCTCTTGACTTTTCTCCGAAGGGTTTCTCTATAATACAAAGATCTCTACCACGTATCCTTCTAGATATAACAACCTAGGTTCAAATCACTCTTCAAGACTTCATGAAGATCCTCATTTTCTCTCAACAATCCTCCTGAAGTTCCTACTCTTGAACCTCTCGATATTCTGCTACCTGTCTCCTCCTCGATGAATGATTTTTTCTATATTCAGGACTTCGGCAAGTCCTCAAATCCTTTTCACACTTAGTCCAAATTCTTCTTTTGAGACTTAGGATATTCTCAAAAATACTTCTACACTCCTTGCAGAGTTCTACGCAGACTGTTCTACGAATTTGCTCAGCTTGAAAACCTTCAAAGCTCACCGTTCCCATTGAACTCCCTCGTTCCCTCCTGGAAGCTTCATGCTCTTCCTCCTAAGCTTGTAAGATGAACTTATATGTTCTTTGGCACACTCCTTGTGCTCGAATAAGATGTTTGATGACCTCTCCCTTTGCTTCTTGAAGGGTTTAAAGCATCTCCTTTCCTTTGTCGATGCACTCTTGCAAATCCTTCCTTCCTAACATCTCCTGATCCTTTTTACTTAGTATTGGTGTATCTACATTTTTAATTAAATCCTCTAGATTCTTTGCCACTTATTCATCTTGGTCTATAGTCGAGATACCTTGATGGGGCTTTGTGGATGCTATTTCCTGTGATGACAAGGAAATTTTAGATTATCCTTGTAAAATATTTGGAAGGCTGGTCCTTCTTTGCTTTTTAAAACTAAGAAAACTAGATTGCTGATCTAGCAATAGATTTTGAACTCCGTTTTGAACTTCCTCATAAGCTCTGAGTCTTTTGAAGACATCATCAAAAGGGTAATATTCATGAATGTACCTCCTCATATTGAAATGAGCTAGATGATTCTCAACCACCTTATGAGGATCATGTCTTTTGAATTCAATATCAACCAATTTGATGTCCTCAAAAGCTGCTTCTTTGACCTTCATATGCCTGAAATCAAGTAATGTGAACATACCAACCTGTATAGGAAAGGTAACCCATAATTTCTTTCATACTACCCACACCATACCACACATGTGCCTCTTCTCCAGGGATTGATGGACTCAACACTAAAGTAAAATCCACGACGATCATTACAAATCATGGGTCATTGTCCCGTTGGTTTGGGCGTGAATGTTAAGGCATAGTGTGGGGAGGAGGTCTCGGGGTCAAACCTGTGACCCTCCCCCTTTTGGCTAGATATTTGAAGCCATATATTATATTTGCAATGTTGTTCTGCCAACTTTGGTGGTGGCTCTATCCATGGTGCTAATAGTTAGAACGATGTCGGATTTGGCGTGGTCCGCCAAATTTGGCGGACCTGCCAATCCTTACATTTTTGAAAAATTTGGATATGGGCTGTCATTGTGCTTTTGTCATCTGCCACATGGCAGCCCCTGATTGGGCCACGTGGTAACCTCTCATTCGGCCATGCCATCCACTTCCATGTTAGCCTGACATTTTAGCACCACATCATCATGCCACGTCACTGTATGGATCATACAGATGCCATGTGGCACAAGCCTATTAGTCAATAGATCAGTTCGAAAATGCCAAAATTGGGTGACATGTGGCAGCCTTTGGTGCTGCCACTTCACCATGATGACATCATGCTTATGTCAACATGACATGTGTCACCTTATTCTCCTACCATCTGTACTTTATGGATGCTGACATCATTCGTATGGATGCTGACATCATCTGTATGGATGCTGACGTCATCCGTATGGATGCTGACATTAGTAGTAGGGATGTTGACTCATCCCCCTACTGACTGAGCTAGGTTGACCAAACTTTGACTTCGAATATATTTTAATCGGTAACTCCATTTGATGATCCGTTTGCACCGCTAGAAATATTTCTACGTGCTCTTTGCAATAATGTCATTTTCACTGAGTTTTGGGAACTTGAAGTTTTTCCCTTTCTCTGTCCGCCGAGGCTATTTTGAGCGTCCTAAGTTGCCTCTGCGAGTTCTAAGTTGTTCTTAGCCTTCTCTGGATCCTTTTTGGATCATAAATGGTATATAATATATTTAAAACCATAGTAGAATCCCCTCCATCTATTCGATTCAAATTGTAATTGATCAAGAACTCTTCACCTGCAACTATTGATTTCGGTTCACATACAAATATATGATTTCCTTCATGCCCCTCAAATATGGAATTTGGTTAGTTAGTTGTTGTCCATGGTCATGTAATATTTATAAATCCCGTAATGTTTCTGGAAGCTTTTTTCCTTCCATCAATATACATAGCCACCCCTTTGGTTTGATTGTTGTCTACTAGTTGTATATAATTTGTAGCAACTCTGTATCTCCACATACTTTGCGTATATCAAACCAACATCAACCAATGATTGGATTTGTAGCATGGTTCAACATACTCCATCAATTTAGTTACAGTTCCATATTTTACCTTTATGCCATCATCCATGGAAAATATCCCCAATCCATGTAAGGATGATGGAGCAATGCAATACATCCTCCCATTGATGAAGAAATTTGTGTCCAATTGAGGTAACTCCTTAGGTACCCATGGTTGCACTAGATGTCTATACCTCAAGGGAAACTCAATGTCACCTATGATCTCATCATCATAATCACATGAACCTCCTTACCTTTTCAGCTCTAGTTGATCTAGAACTGTTAGATCTAGTACAACACGTGTTAGGGACCTAACCTACCTAACCCCTCAAGTGGATAGAATAATATATTTCCATGTAATAAAGGTCAATATTAATAAGGCATAGTGTTGGGTATGTGTTTTATTATTTGCATGTGTGTGTGTGGGTGCGTAAGATTCAACAACTACGTCCGACGATCCCAACTTCTCGGTTTCTGCAATTTTAGCAGATTTTTCTATTTTTAGCGATTTTCTAAATTAATCTTAGATTAAGGGATTAGGGTTTTGGTATCTACAGAATACGTAAAATATTGTAAATATTGTATGGTGAATGATGAAATTAATACAATGAAGAGTTAAAAGGTGCGGCACTAAGGAAGGCTGGTTTTCTCCCGGTTAAGGGTTTCCAATGTAAATCTCTGTGTACTATGTGTATGAGCCATTGATTAATTTTTGTTTTTCTTAAAAATCTGTATGCATTACTTCAAAGGTTTAAAAGTTACATATGGTATCATAACTCGTTTTTGGCTTTAGGGGTATGCCTTTGTTGCTGAGGGTTTGGATCGGTCTTGATAGATCAATTTTATATTGGGTCTGTGATAAATATGGGTTTAGTGGGAGATTTTGTAGTGGTGATTTGAGTGTATAAAGAGGAATGGAAAGATCTTCTATAATCGAGATAGAGAAGTTAAATGGTAAAAAATTTGAGCTATGGAAGCTCAATATGGAGGACCTTCTTGTAGACAAAGAACAATGGATCGCTGTGGATCTTGGTACACAACCTACTAGTACACAGTATACTGGTACACATTCTACTAGTACACCACCTACTAGTACACCACCTACTGGTATGTCTAAGGAATATTGGGAGAAGTTGGACATAAGAGAAAGGAGTATTATTTGACTCTGTGTGGTAGATTTGGTTTTGTTGAATGTCTCAGGAGAATCTAAAACCAAGGAACTATGGGATAATTTGGGGAATTTGTATCAATCAAAGTCCCTGGTAAACAAGTTGTTTCTTCGAAATAAGTTGTATCATATTAAGATGGAAGATGAAGATTCTGTGAAAGAACATCTAAATGCCTTTAATACTATGGAAAGTTAACTAGTATTTGTTAATATTACAATTGCAAAAGAAGATAAGTGTATTACTTTGTTATGTTCTTTTCTATACTCTTGGGATAATCTGGTTGTAGCAATTGGTAGTACCACTCAATCTACATTGAAGTATGAGGATGTAGTTGCATCCTTGTTATCTGAAGAGATGAGATGAAAAAACATGGATAGTCAGAGCACAAATGATTTGTTTGTAAGAGGCTGTTGGAACGGGGGCAGACCTAGGGTTCAATGCTACAATTATGCACCAAGAAAACCCTAACTACTGGCCCTTTCGGCAACACCTGCGAAGCAGATGAAGTCTCACCCAAGGTAGAGGTAGCATTGGTTGTAGGGCTCTAGTGTCTGGAACCTTAGCTGGGACACATATATGTGATTGGAATACCTTAATAGAGCACTTAGTAGTTATAGTCGTCCACGTCCAGTCTAGTTTACAATGCAATTAAACCCTAATAATAAATCAGTGCAACATTCCCATAGATTCAATAGAGTCAAGAAATAAGCATACTAACATAGAACAGATCTAGCATTCATTCACATTATTCATCACTAAGCTACCATATTAGATTCATTCATCATCTAACAACACACTAAGCATTTAATCATATAAACAAGAGAGAAACCATAAAGCACAAAGCATTCACAACACATGATATACGTGGTTCACCCACATACTGGGGCTACGTCCACCAACTCTTCACCTTATTTATTAGCTTCTTTCAATCTCCTTACATGAACAGAGCCTCAAGATCAACTTCGTAGAGGATAGGAGATCTGCACACTCTTCACTAGATCCTCCTTCCTCAAACTAGGTTACAACACAAAGCCTACATGTTGTCTCTGACAGTCACTTGCACTCAACCTTGCAAGTCTCACACAGCATGCACGAATCACTTACAACTCTTGATCACATAGATCAAAATACTTCCTACATCACCTATCTTTCTATTTATATATTACAAAATCAGGCATAAACATGGTTAAACCCATGGGCTGACATTCCCATACCCGTTACATAAGCCAAAAACCCAAAAATCCCTAAAAATGGACCGAGATCCCGCGATCTCTACTTCATATTGCGCTCCGCCTTAGAAAACCTATCGAAGTCCAAAAATAGGTCAAAAATGACCAAGAATCCTCAAAACTTGGTCAAGGGCCAACATGCCCCCAACACTCACCTGTGACTCGTCTTGAGTCACTCTGATATGGGTATCTCTGCTTCAAAATCCTCGAGCTTCTTCGACTTGTTGTTGTGCTACAACCTCCTATTGAGTGAACTCTTGGATAATATCTTCATTGACAGGTCCCTCTAGGTGATTTTCTGCTACAGTGACAGATTTCTCTAGTTCTTCTCCTTGACCTTCGATCTCTAAAAATAGTTGGCAAGCCTCATCCTGTATAGCTTGGAGTCTCTGAGTCACTTCCATGACTCTGCTCTGAATGGTGTGGACCTGCTATTGAGAAATGTGCCTCTCTCAGGATCGCTTCATCCTTTCAACAACTCATAGGGGCTTCAACTACACCTATATTGTTTATGCTTGTTGCTTCGCCTCCTAGAGTTGTCACTTTAGTGCCTTCAGTTATGGATTCTTAGTGAGTCGCTCATAATTCTAGGCGCTGTGATCACTTAGTTTCTTACATTCCATGGAAAGGGCCTTTATTCTTTCAATTGTACTCCAGGAAGTTTCTTCTTTTTGATCCCTCACATCCTGTGAAGTGTCGGGCACTGTGCGGAGCTCTAAGTTTGCTATTCATTAATGTAGCTATTGGATAGCTTCCGTGAGCTTCTCTACTTGATGGTTGACTCAGTCTTCTTCCTTTAGCTCTAGGTCTGTCACATAGCGAAGTGCTCTGTTGACTGCTTCTTTCACTTCAAGTTGCTTTAGGAGAAATTGTTCTTTTTCTTTCCGAATCTGTTCTTTCTCCTCTTCAAACTTTGTCTGGAGAGTAACCTTCTCCTGCTCTGTAGCATGATGTTGTTATACAATTACTTCTTGCACTTGCTTCAAGGCCTAGGTGAATTTTTCTATTTCTTCTTGTGCGCGGAGAAGGTGAGCTTCGGTCACATCAGCTAGTTGGCGGAGTTGGGTTGGCTCATCTCCCAAATTAGGTTCTCCCGATGGTAGGGGCACAGTGGACACTATGCAACTGGACTTAAGGGCCTACTGTACCCCTCGGAGTTCGACCTTGATTCTTTCATACATATCCTCCTGCTTGGATTCTTGTTTCTCCAATATTTCCTGCGAGGCGTCGTTTATAGTTGCGATGATGAAGTCACAATCATCGACAGTGAGCACAGTCTGCATCTTGGTCAACATTGCTCTGGATTTCTTCTGGGAAGAGGGTTTCAGGGGAGAAACCTTCCTCTTCTTCAAAGGATCATCCTCATCCCTAGGCGGTGTTACTTCTCCTTTCTTCTTCTCAGCTTCTTTACCATTTATTTCTTCTACATCGTCATCACCCTCTCAGCTAGGTGATATTGTAGCAGTATTTTCTGATGCACTGCTTAAGTCTTGGACTTCTTTGGTCTTCTTCCTTCTGCTGGTTCCGGGTGTGTCATGTTCTTTGTGAGTGACCTCCGAGATATCAAGTTCAGGGTCATACATCTCTGTAGGGTCAACGGGGATAAGGAGGTCGTCTGATCAATCCTTAGTTATTGTTATCGGATAAATCAGTGAATGAGGATATAAACCGATCTCCCTAGATCCACCTAGATCTAGAACAAAAAAAGGCAAAACATGGCTCTTTCCCTAAGTTACAATCATTGAATTTACTACCAAAGAAGGAATGGATGACATACCTTAATATATCACTTCCTTATATCTTTGTTGTCCCTGCTTCGCTCCGGTGCTCTTGTGAAATCAAATCTGCAATGACAAAAACCAATCAAAGTGAAAGAAACAATAGTAGATTCAATGAAAACCTAAACATGTGATCAAGGAGTCATGTAATAAAATGCTAATAATTTTATGGGAAAGAAACATGCCACTTTATTATATAATGTGGAAGAAAGATACAACCAGATGCCTTGATGTTGTTAGGTTCCTTCCAACAATTCCTTGCTTCCCACACACTTCTTGCTCCAATGGATTCTGAGACTATGTATTTGATAGCTACTCACAATCTATCTTGACAAAGCAAATCTCAAAGCTAACATAAATTTCCCAAGATCAATCCAACTAACTTTCTCCATGAGAGCTCCTCTCCTTTTATAAGATGAAGAGGATAAGGTGAGGAGGTTAGGATGATCCCACTAAATCATGAAAGTGAGTAAGATCCAAACCATTCAGAGACCACCTCACCATAGAAGCTTCTCCTTCTAGAAGCATCGATAAAATGCTCATTTTTCCTACGTACGAAGGCTGCCGCACCTTAGCTATAGTGAAGCCTGTGGAAAATCCACAACCTAACTATAGTGCAACTTGTAGAAATCAGGCATTTCCGCATCCTGTGTATATAGAAACCTACAGAAATCCTCCTTAATAGGGTTTTTACAAAGGAAAATACAACTTCTTCTCTCAGGGAAAGTTCTTCTCCCTTCTTTCTTCAGGAATTCATGCCACTGACCCCTATGAAGGAAACATATAGGTTTACATCATTAACGGTCATAAGGGTGAAAAAAATAATGTGTAATAGTTATCTCCTTGAGGTCCTCTTCCGTGAGATTGTAGTATGACTGAAGCTGCTCCTTATGTTCATATGCTCGCACAGTAATATAGATGAAGTGCCGAACTACGTAGAACTTCATGAGGGGTTAGAACTTGTGTAGGGTGTTCGGTGTCATGCGGGGTTCAACTTCGATGGATCTCTTCAGCTGGAGATAATATGTGTGAAAAACTACGTTCGACTGCCACTGTTTTCCCATATCGCTCGAGTACCAGAGCATGGTGAAATTCGCAGCAAGCGGCTTGAATGATTTAATATATGGGAAGGTCGCACCTTCCGACATTTCCCAAGCAAAAAACGTGATGAGGATTAGGAGCTAGCTAAATTGGAACTTGTAGCCCTAATCCTATGCTTTGCAGTAGTCTAATTCCAGCTGATTAACTAGGTACTTCTCCTAGTTCATTAGTAGGCCTTCCACGCATTTCCCTGCGAGGTCAACGACAAATTCTGTGACCTGCGTGGGTCTATTCTTCCTTACTATCTTTCCTGCAATTAATTGACATGCTAGGCACACTATGCCATTCTATACAGAAGCTACCTTGTAGCCTCGTGTCCCCTTCTCAACATCGCCGTAGGTATCCTTGATCTTCTGTGCTAATGCATGATTTGTGGCTTTCCTTGTATAGAAGTTCTATGGATCGAGTCCTTTCATACTCAATCTAATGATCCTATGGATCAACGTTAGATCGACTGTGATACAACAGTCTAGCCATAAGTAGACTCCATGGTAACATGAAAGTAGTAGCTTGACACAGGCATTAACTTCCTAGTGCCTTCTAAAGTGTGCGATTTTCATTACATTCAACAGGGTGGAATGCGTGAGGTTCATCATCCACGATTGGGGGATTATTTTTGAGCTCTTCTTCTTTGTCTTGGTCAAGTATTTATATGGGGCAAGCATGCTATGGTTCTTGTGATATCCTAGGTTGAAGTTGTTGAAATTAAACGTGGAAATCTTTTCCTGCTGCGCTCTAACTGCACGTATCCCCTTCGTGAGGTACGCAGTAACCATGGTGTACTCAAAATATCTTGGCACACTATCATGACTCACCGTGTTGGCCAGGGGTGGTATGTAGTTTGGAAATATGTTTGGGATTAGCTTCGCATTTGATAGGTCATCTCTGTGCTTGGTTATCTTTTCCATTGATGGTTGGGATGGTCTGGATCTGCAAGAAGTTGATGGAGAGGCTTGCACTCCTATCGTTGACGATTCTTGCACACCTATAGACATTACTCTCTTAATCATGAGGTATATGAGTACCTCCTTTATAGATTATTCAATTGCGCTAAGTTCTTCAGACATACACGGTCGTGGTTGAATATCTCAAGTTTGAAGAGTAACTACTCAATGCAAAAAGATGGACGGTGATAACACGATGATCATTGTGCAGAATCAACCAATCCGCGAGCTCATATAATCATGGTTGGAAAAATTATTCTCGGTGCAAGGCTCGATAGAATAAGTAGATAACTAGGCAACGAATCTCTCCAATGGGAGAGAATCCCTCATTACTTCAGTTCTGTCTGTTACGGCGTGGTCCCAACAGTTTTATGGTGATCTCTTTGACCATAAATTCCATTCTACCCGTTCGGGGTGTCGATCTAATAGTTATACTGTTCCCAATGCCTATATTGCTTCGCCATGGTGAAGTGACACGTGACACTATTCTAATATCCCGACGAAGTTCTAGTTTTGAAAATTTTCCCTTTATGAAGTTCCCTCTGGAACCTTCTATAAATTTTCGATCTTAGCTCTCTTCTTACTTAGTTTTCTGGCCTTCTTCCTAGTGAGCTTCATCTCAGTATTCCTCTTTTCATTCTGATTCTTACCTCCTCTTGACATAGTAACTTTGTATTGTTGATATTCTTTCCTAGGATTCAAGGGCAATACTTCTTCTCTATCTGGGGTAGGTACTTTAGTCTCTTGTGTTCTTTCAACTTCGATATCCATGGTTCTAACTAGCTTCGATCTTTTCTCCTGTTCTTCAATCAAGTGTGCGATCTTTCTACTCATGAAATCTTTTAATTCTTTCTTCTTCTTCTCTAAGACTTATTCTTCCTTCCTTCTGGTCTGATCTCTTTCAATCCAAGGTTTTCCTAGTAATATAGCAAATGGGGCATTGTTCTCAATAAATTTAACAATATCAAAATCTTCTTCTGTTGAAGTTCCAAGAGAATTCTTAGATATCTCGGTGAGCTTTCCACCCAGGGTTATCAATTTTCCTCTGAATAATCCTATTCCTCCCAATGAAGGAATCATAGCAGGCTTCCCTAAAATTTCCCAAGTTCTTTATGTCATGATATTCACCTGTGTTTCATCATCTAGAACACAGTCAATGTCGAAGTCTCCTATTCTTGCTTCTATGCACTCTTTTTCTTTGAAGATATCTGATAAGTTGATATTTCGGTGGTCATTCAAGGTTTCTTTCATTTGTAGCAACACAGTATCTGATTCTTTCTGGGGTTCTTCCATGGTCTTAGTTGCTTGACCTTTCTCATGGTATTCTTGTGTCATATTTATTCTTTCAAGCTTAGCAATCATTCTAGGGAAATCTAAAACATCATGGTCCATAGTTTTACAACAAAGACAACTAGGTCTTTTACCAGGACGTTCCTTATCCAGATGTCCCGGTCTTCTGCAACTATAACAAAGGGTTAATCCTTGTTTTCTTTTAAACGATCCCCAACCTTTCCTGTACTTCACACTAGGATTATAGTATTTATCCTGCAAAAAAGTCTTTCTAGGATCCTGCATCCATTGGTTAGTCCAAACACTCTTTCTATGCATAAGTATAACATATCTTTCACTATTCTTATAAGATCTATTCATATCAAATCTTCTTTCATCTGGCTGTGCCCTACTTTTCAATCTAGGACAAGATTTATCAAACATACCTAGATCCATACTTTTGAAACAAAGATTTCTACTTATCTCACTTTTAACAAAGCACAGAGCTTACAGATCTTACCTCTTTTCTTCAGATCATACTTCTTTTCTTAGCACAGAGCTTCATAGATTGAGTAGAATACTGTGCATTAGGGAAACATATCTACGCATAGATATTTCACAATTCCAAGTCATATCTTTGTACAAAGCTCCTCTTTCCTTAGTTCCCAACAATCACAGTTTCAGGTCCTGGCAACAGAACCATTTTTTGGCACAGGGGCAGAACTAGGGTTCAACACTACAACAGTGCACTAGCAAAACCCTAACTACCGACCCTTTCGGAAACACCTACGAAGCAGATGAAGTCTCACCCGAGGTAGAGGTAGGGGTGGTTGCAGGAATCCAGTGTTTGCAACCTTAGCTGGGACACAGATATGTGATTGGAATACCTTAACAGAGCACTTAACAGTTATAGTCGTCAACGTCTAGTCTAGTTTATAGTGCAGTTAAACCATAATAATAAATCAATGCAACATTCCCATAGATTCAATAGACTCAAGCACTAAGCATACTAACATAGAACAAATATAACATTCATTCACATTATTCAACACTAAGCTACCATATTAGATTAATTCATCATCTAAGAATGCACTAATCATTTAATCATATAAACAAGAGAGCAACCATAAAGCACAAAGAATTCACAACACAGAATATATGTGGTTCACCCCCATCCTGAGGCTATGTCCACCAACTCTTCACCTTCTTTATTAGCTTCTTTCAATCTCCTTACATGCACAGAGCCTCAAGATCAACTTCACAGAGGGCAGGAGATCTGCACACTCTTCACTAGATCCTCCTTCCTCAAACTAGGTTACAACACAAATCCTACATGCAGTCTCTGACAGTCACTTGCACTCAGCCTTGGAAGTCTCACACATCATGCACAAAGCACTTACAACTCTTGATCACATAGATCAAACTGCTTCCTACATCGCCTAGATTTCTATTTATATATTACAAAATCAGGCCTAAACATGGGTAAACCCATGGACTGACATTCCCATACCCGTTACATAAGCCTAAAACCCAAAAATCCCTAAAAAGGGGCCGAGATCTGCGATCTCTGCTTCATCTTGCGCTCCACCTTCGAAAACCTGTCGATGTCCAAAAATAGGTCAAACATGACCAAGAATCCTCAAAACTTGGTCAAGGGCCAACAAAGGCCGTACCCAAGACAATAATCTTGGTAAGTATTTGGGGGAGAGATCTAAATATATAGGTAGATCTAAGTCCCCAGGAAAATCTTTGAGGAAATGTTGGAAGTGTGGTAAAATAGGGCATTATAAGAAAGATTGGAAGTCTAAGAAGGTTGATAAACAAAAGGTATTTGATAATACCTTTTCCACAGAGGTGAAAACATCCACTAAAGAAGGAGGTGATGTTTACTTGGCATCTACAAGTACACATGCAGACCGTGGTGTATGGTTGATCGACTTAGGTGTGTCATATCATATGACTCCTCATAGGAAGTGGTTCTGTGAATATGAAAAATATGATGGTGGCGATGTATTCCTAGGAGATGACTCAACAACCAAAATCATGGGAATTGGAAGGGTTAAGTTGTTTCTAAAAGATGGAAGGATTATAACTCTCCTTGGGGTTCTGGACATTCCAAAACTAGCCACGAGCCTAATATCTGTAAGTAAGTTAGATGATGAAGGAGTGGATACTGTATTAGGAAAGGGCACTTGCAAGATGGTACTAGGGGAAATGGTGTTAATGTGGGGAGTTCACTGTGGAACTCTGTACAAGTTGTTGGGAAACACTTATACTAATGTGTGTAACCGTTCTATTTTCCCTGAGTAGAGAAATAAAGAAGACAAGACCAATATTGTCCATGGAAAGAAGACCATGCTACAGCATCAAAGACTAGGGCATATTGGAGAAAAGGGCCTTCGAACACTAAATGGTAAAGGTATGGTTGAAGGTATGTCTAATTGTACTCTAGATTTTGATTTCTGTGAACATTTCATATATGGTAAACATAATCGAGTAAGATTCCCATCTGGTGCTACAAGAGCAAAAGGGATCTTAGAGTTGATACATAGTGATGTGTTTGGACCTGTTCTTGTTCCATCACTAGGTAAATCTGTGTATTATGTTCCATCCATAGATGATTTCTCAAGGAACACATGGATTTGTTTTCTTAGAAATAAATCTGAGGTATTTGATAAATTTAAAGAGTTTAAGGCTCTGGTATAAAATCAGATAGAGAATAAAATAAAGGTATTGAGGACAGATAATGGTGGAGAATTCTACGAAAATGAATTTGAATAATTCTGTAAGAAGTGTGGTATAGCAAGGCAAAAGAATACTCCATACATACCTCAGCAGAATGGAGTTGCAGAAAGGATGAACATGGCACTGATGGAAAAACCAAGGAGCATGCTTAGTGGTGCCGAGTTAGGAAAATAATTATGGGTAGAGGCAGTGGGTACAACATGTTACCTGGTTAATCGATCACCCTCATCAACTATGGATGATAAAACTCCACACGAGGTATGGAATGGTAAGACACCCTCTCTTGAACATCTCAGAGTGTTTGGTTTTGATGCTTATGTACATGTTCCAAAGGAAAATAGGAGTAAGATGGATAATAAAGATGAAAAATGTATCTTTATGGGTTATAAATATGGTGTGAAAGGTTATAAGCTTTGGAACCCAGAAACTAAGAAGACTGTTTATAGTCGGGATGTTTTTAGAGAGGTGAAAGATTTTTCCAAACAATAATTCCTACCAAGGCAAGAAGAACCTGAGAAAATAGAGTTTGAGTTGGATGATGCAAAATATGAATCATTTGAAGAAGATGAAGTAGAAGAAGAAGAACCTCATACCCCAGTATTGACGAGATTAGTGAGGGAAAGAAGGCAACCAGAAAGGTATAGTCCACATGATTTTCGTTCTAATTTTTCTTTATCTATTACTAATGATGATCCCATAACTATTAGGGAAGTAGTGAATTTAGAGGATAGTAAACCCTGGAAGAAGGCCATGGTTGAAGAAATGGATTCTTTGGATAAGAATGAGGCATGGGATATAGTTGAGTTGTCAACTCAAAGAAAATATATCGGTAGAAAATGGTTTTTTAAGAATAAATTTAATGCAGAAGGAAAAGTGGAGAAATATAAAGCTCAATTAGTAGAAAAAGATTATTCCCAGGTAGAGGGATTTGACTTTGGTGAGATTTTTTCTCATGTTGCCAGGTTAACTTCTATTATATTTCTTTTATCTATTGCTACTGATTTTGATCTTGAAGTGGAGCAGATGGATGTGAAGACAACATTCCTACATGGGGATCTGGAAGAAGAAATCTACATGAAGCATCCATAAGGCTTTGTAGTGAAGGAAAAGAAAGAGTCGATCTGTAAGCTAAATAAGTCACTATATGGTTTGAAGCAATCACCTAGGATGTGGTACCAAAAGTGTGACACATACATCCTTGGATTGGGATTTGTGAGAAGTGGGGTTAATCACTGTGTATATTCCAAGCAGGTTGGTAATCACTTCATTTATGTAGTGTTGTATGTTGATGACATGATGCTGGTAGGAAATAACATGGATGTTATCAAGGAGGTGAAATCACAGCTATCCTCCAAATTTGACATGGAGGATCTCGATGATGCTAACTTCATTCTGGGAATGGATATTAAAAGAGATCGTGCAAACATGAAACTCTAGTTGAATCAGAGAAAATATATTGAAACAATATTGCAGAGGTTTAATATGCATGGAAGTAAATCGGTCAAGGTTCCTATTCCTATAGGTGTAAAGTTATCTATAGATCAGTTTCCCAAGAAACTAGAAGAAGAAGAGGACATGTCCCATGTTCCATATGCCAGTGCAGTTGGCAGTTTGATGTATACAATGGTCTATACTAGACTGGACATTGCACATGCAGTGGGAGTTTTGAAAATGTATATGTCAAAACCAGGGAAGGAGCATTGGAAAAAATTAAAGAGGGTCTTCAGGTATTTGTGTGGCACTACCAATTATGGATTGTGATACCAAGGAAGACTAGGATTGGGTAGAGAGGTGGACATACATGGGTTTTTTTATGCAGACTGGGATGGAGATCTAGATCAAAGAAGATCCACAAGTGGGTATGTGTTTAACCTATTTGGAGGAGAAATAATTTGGATGAGAAAAAGGTAGGTTGTAGTGGCACTCTAAACTACAGAATATTTATACATGGCAGACACTCATGCAAGCAAGGAAGAAGTATGGTTACAAATATTGTGTTCAGGTATTGGGTTGGTACAAAAATCAATGAGATTAGAGTGTGACAATCAGAGTGCAATCTTCCTGGCAAAGAACCCTGCTTCTCATTCGAAGACAAAGCATATTGATGTTCAATATCACTTTGTGAGAGACATGGTTGAAGAAAATAAGGTGTTTCCAGAAAAGGTTGACACTTTGAATAATTTTGCAGATTCATTGACAAAGTCTATGAGCACAGAGAAGTTCTCCTAGTGTAGAGTAACAATCGACATTGTTGCACTGGATTGTTGACTATGTAATCCTATGAACCCCTGTATGCAAAGAAAACAACAAGTGGGATAATGTTGGGTATGTGTTATATTATTTTCATGTGTGTGTGTGGCCGCGTCATATTCGAAAATTGGGTCTAACGATCCCAACTTCCTGGTTTTTGCTATTTTAGTGGATTTTTATTTTTTTAGCGGTTTTCTAAATAATCCCGGATTAAGGGATTATGGTTTTGGTAGCTACAAAATACCTAAAATATTGTATATATTGTATGGTGAATGGTGAAATTAATACAATGGAGTTAAAAGGCGTGGCACCAAGGAAGGCTGGTTTTCCCTTGGTTAAGGGTTTCCAACGTAAATCTGTATGTACTATGTGTATGAGCCATTGATTAATTTCTGTTTTTCTTAAGAATCTATATGCATTTCATTACTTCACAGGTTTAAAACATACACCTAGAAATAAGGAGGAATAAGTCAAATGTAAGAAGACCTAATAGAAGCTTCCGCTTCTAGAAGGATCTTCCTCTAGATTGTTCTTTTGGAGAGATAGATTTAGTATAAATAGGAATAGAGGGTATGAGAAGTTTTGTCTTGGATATTATTGTAATAGATATCTGCTCTGCTAGAGGTTTCCCCCTCGAAGAGGCAAGTGAAAATTGCTCTCAGTAATCAAAGTGCTCTTTTTGGTGTTATTCTGGTATTATTGTGGTATTGTTTTGGTTATATCATTGTTTCTCTTCCATTTCTATGTTGGAGAACTAAG
>JASDQU010589184.1:26079-39235 GCA_032191745.1 Picea mariana | reverse complement strand
AAGAAACTAAGGGCCAGAGAGTTAGTTGTCGAAGTTGAAAGAACACAAGAAGGCCTGAAGAACTTGTCCATGCAGGAAATAAGTGCATCTACCCCAGAAATAGTAAGAGAAGAAGTGTTACCTTCAAACCCTTTGAAAGACCCTCAACAGTGTGAAGTTAATACACTAAGAGAAAATAAGAATGAGAATGGAAAGAGGAATCCAAAGAATTAGATCACAAGAAAGAAGGTAAGAAAGCTCAGTAAGAAGAAAGCAAAGTTAGGAAAACTACAGGAAATTCCAGAAAAGACTTTGCAGAAGATAGGCTTGCAGAACTTGAACCTTGCTGGAATAGAAGAACCGCGCAGAATGGAACTTCACCTCGGCGAAGCTATATGACCATTGGAGGCATCTCAACCATTAAAATGATGCTCTGGAATGGATAGAAACACAGTTATTTTTGAAAATATCGACATTGCACCATTGAGACTGTGCCATAACGGATGGAATCGTATTGATTAAGGCATTCCTTCTCGTTAGAGGAATCTGTTATGAAGTTTCTTATTTAACCCATTGGACATTGCATCGGGACCACTTTTTGCAAACCGTGATATCTGAGCTAACAGAGAATTGATCACATATCATGCTGTGTTGTCTAGAACTCGCCATCTGTCTGATTGCCTTGTCTATTTATTCGCCTACCCGAGTTATTTTATCACGAGTGTGCATGTCGGGTGAACGTAGTGTAGTAGAGAATTCTGTGGAGGAGATCTTAATAGACCTTCTGGATGAGAAATTCATGTTTGCAGGAATTCAGGCATCGTCAACTGGAGGATTGAAAGCATCCCCGTCGAATGCACATTGATATAGCCAAACCCCGACTGAGAATAGGAGCAAGCACTATGATGATCTGACGAATGCAAAGAAGATCCTGTCCTTATTTCCTTACTACATCCCGCATTTTTTTGGCACAGTTAGTCGTGACAGTGTCCCACATGATTTCAAGTACACACTCATCACTGCGTACCTCCCGAAGGGAATACACATAGCTAGACCGCAGTTGGGACTGATCCCAATGCTCAAGATCAACGATTTTAACCTTGGAGACCGAAATAAATATGCGATGCTCGCATCGCATAGGTACCTGATGAAGACGACTGGGAAGAAGCCCAAGAAATTTCCCCGACCATGGATTAAGGATATTGCGATATCAATGATCTTAAACATGATGAGGATACCCCACTTCGGTAGACATTAGGAGGTTAACGCATGTGTTAAACTCATCCCGTCGTGCTACCACAGAGTTTACTGTTGGTTGGATAGGTGAATCACCATGGATCCGATGTTGATCCACCTGATTACTGAACTAAGAATGCAAGGAACAGACCCTCACTAGTTCTACCCAAGGAAGACGTCAGATCGCTCCTTGGCACAACGAATAAAGGAAGTCTACAGTGATGTAGAGAAGGGAAAGTGAGGCAACAAGGTGTCCTCCATCCAGGATGGCATAGTGCGCCTAGCTTGTCAATTGATATTGTGAAAGATCGTCATAAAGAACCATCCTATGCAATTCACAGGTTTTGTAGTCGACCTTGTAGGGAAGTGTGTCGAAGGAATGAAAATGAACTGGGTGAGATACCTCATCAACGAGTTGGAGAAGGACTGTCACGAAGCGCAGGAACAAGGCTATAAATTTCACTTCAGTTGGTTGTTGATTCTAATCACATTTGTCACTTGGGAGATGTCGTAGAGAGATACATTCCTGGAATTTGAGCTATCAGGGCCATTGATTGCGAGGTTTACCACCCTGTGGTATACGAGCGATATGGCAAAGCAGTGGCAATTAAATGTGGTGTTCCACGCTTACTACCTACAACTCAACCATGCCATTGAATCATTCCCCCAAATGACCTTGAATGCCCTACATACATACAAGTCGCTAGTGAAGTTCCATGCAGACTGACACTTCATCTACATCACTACGCACAGGGACAAAATTAAGGAGGAGCTGCAGTCTTACTATAAATTGACTGATGAAGACATGGCGGACATAACCAAGAAATGGCCATTCGAATTTCTTGTACCAGACAAGGATTCATAAATATCCAACCCCAACATCATAGAAAGTCCTTTGGTCACCTAGACTGAGTATGATGGACAGAGCAATGCAAAGAAAAAGAAGAAAAAGGAGGAAGTGTAGAACATAGACAATGAGGAGAAGGAAAATGCATCAGAGGAAACTGCGACTGACTCACCTATAGAAGGAGAAGGAAATGAAGTAAACCAAGAGGAGGAAGGGGAATAATACAAGAAAGAAAATGGTGAAGTGACACCGCCAAAGGATCCCATTACAGAGGCTAAGATGTCAAAGAAAAGGAAGGTTTCTTCGCAGAAACCCTCAGAGTAGAAGAAAACATGAGCCAATAAGCCTCAATCATAGAATGTGCTCATGATGGATGATATCTAGCTCATGATCACAACTGTAGAAGACGCCTCAAACGATATCCTATAGAGACATGAAGCGAAGCAAGAAACACTATATGAAAGAATCGAGAAAGAACTAAAAGGCATCCAGCAAGCTATCCAGTCGAGTCGTGCAGTGTCTATTGTGCCATATTCAACACAGAATGTAGAATTGGGGGATGAGCCCACCCAATTACGAACATTAGTATATGTAATAGAGACTTTACTTCATCGAATCCAAGAAGAAAAGGAGCAGGCCACATAGGCCTTGAAGCAAGAAAAGGAGGAGGCCTTAGAGAAAATCCGGGTTGCATAGCACGAGAAAGATGACCTTAGGGTGACGTTCTAAGGGGACAAAGAGAAGATGCAGAAAGAAAAAGACCAGCTGCTTGCAGAGAAGACTGTGGTTAGAGAGGTAGTAATGAGAGCGCTTCACTCTGTGTTGGGTTTGGTATAGGAGGAATGAGTGTCCACTAAGATGCAAGTGGGGAAGCTCATTGAGGCCATTCAACAGCTTCAAGCAAGAGCAATAGAGCTAGAAATCCAAGCAGTACCTAGCACTCCGCAAGAAGTACAATATCATAGGGAAGAAACTTCCAGGAGCATAGTAGAAAGAATCAGGGCGTTGGCCTCAAAATGTAAGAAATTAAGTGACCGAAGTGTGTAGACCTATGAGCACCTTGTAGAAGACCCAGAGCTAAGAAGATTGGAAACACAACTCTAGGAGGCGAAGAAGCATGCATCTACAGTGAAAGCACAGATGAAACTGTTGACTGCAGTTGAGAAGATGAAGAGGTCATAGGAGAAACACACAGTTCAGCAATAGCTCACTGTTATCAAGAGCAAATTTATGGATATGACGCAAAGACTCCATCCGGTGCAGGACGAAGCATGCATGCGTTTTGAAGAAATTGAGGGACACGACTCATAGTTGAAACAGGTGGTCGTGATATTGGAACAATGCCTGGGAGGTCCTATCACTGAGAAAGTAATCTAGGAGTTCATCAAGCAGGAGGCTCTAGCGAAGTAGCAAGTTGAGGCAGCTTGAGATAAGCTCAAGACCTTTGAAGTAGAATTGCCCAGATCGGAGTGACTCGGGACGAATCATAGGTGAGTGTTGGGGGCTTGTTGGCCCTCGACCAATTTTTGAGGAAACGTTGGTCCCGTTTGACCATTTTTGGGACTTCGATAGGTTGTTCGAAGACAGAGTGTCCAGGCGAAGCGAAGATCGTGGGATCTCACCCATTTTTGAGGGATTTTTTGGATTTTAGGGATGTAATGGGTATGGGATGTCGGACCATGGTTTTACCCATGTATAGGCCCTTTTTGTAATGTATAAATAAGTAGCTAGGTGATGTAAGTAGGATTTAGTTTTTGAGGTCATTGGCTTAGTGCATGACCAGTTGGCTTCGTGCAAAGCATTTTGTAAGTGCTTTGTGCACAGACTGTGTAAGGCTTTGTGCTATTGAGGAGAATCGTCTTAGTGCAAGAGATATGGTTTTTAGGAAGGTGGATCTAGTGCATTGTGCACAGATCACCTTTCCAGTGTGAAGTTAGCTCTGTGTATCTGTGCCTGTAAGAATATTGAAGGAAACTAATAAATAAGAATAAGAGTTGGTGGATGTAGCCCCACACTAGGGTGAACCATGTATATTCTGTGTCGATGTGATTTGTGTAATGTTGTCCATGTTATTTATGCATCAATTTTATTAGTGCACTGATAATGATGCAAGACAAATAGATCTATGAATTCTTATTTCTTTATGATGTGAATGAATGTTAGATCTAAACTTATGCTAGGTACTAAGAGGATTTGAGGGTTAGATCTTGTGCTAATATATAATAAGGGTTAATTTGCGATGTGAATAAGAATCATAAATTAATGCATATTGTTGGCTAAGTTCTCTATTAAGTGTTGTAATCAAAGATCTGTGTCCCATCTAGGTTGTAGACACTTGAGTCTTGCAACCCCCTGCCTTTACCTTGGGTGAGACTTCATCTGCTTCACAGGTGTTGCTGAAAGGGCCAGTAGTTAGGGGTTTTTTGGTGCGTTGTTGAAGCATTGAACCCTAGGTCTATCCCTGTGCCAGCAATGAATATACCAACATAGTAGTTAGGCTAGTTGGTTGGCATAGTTATATTAAAAGCATAGTAGTTGGGGGAGGTCCCGTGGTTAAAAATGCGGGCATCCCCTTTTGTCACTTTGTTACAACAAACCCTAAGTTGGTGGAAACTATTATATATGTCGGAGAGGTAGTGGTTGGGCCAGATATGGTAGATATTTAATCTTGGCGGATCATTGTTAGTCTGGTGGACCCACTATATTTAGTGTATTTTGCCACTATTTTGGAGAATTTTATTGATTATATATATTTTAGAAATTCGTTTATTGGCCCTCATTGGGAATTTCCCTTATTCCATGTGGCATCTCATGACTGGACCATGTGGCAACCACTCATTGGCCCACGTCACCTTCTTGCACAGTCACTGCCACATCATCTATGCATGGTCAACTTGCCACATCACCAGACAGGTGGTTGTATGGTCTGCCACATGGATGTACGGATGGCCACATGGTTGTTCAGAATGCCACATGGTACCTTTTCATTGGTCTATGGATTTTCTCGAAAAGTCCAAAAATGAGTGACATGTGGCAGTTTCTGATCCTGCGACATCACCATGCTAACATCATGCTAACATAAGCATGACATGTGTCTCCCTCTTAATATGCCACATATAATGTACGGATGATGATGTCATACATACTGGTGCTGAAGTTAGCAGTACAAATGCTTAATCATCCTTGTTGACTAGGCTAGGTTGACCAAAACTTTGATCACAAATATCTGTTGATCTGTAACTCCCTTTGACAATTCGTTTACCCTGTTGAAAAGCTTGTGACGCGGTCTTCACGATAATTCCAATTTCACTGAGTTTTGAGGAATTTGAATTTTTTTCCCTTTATCTATCTACTGAGGCCATTATGAGCTTCCTGAGTTGCTTCAATGAATTTTGAGTTATGCTTAGTCTCCTCTGGATCCTTTTTGCATCAAGTGCCCACTGCGAAAGTTCACAGTGGAAATCTTTAACTTGCCTCAAAAAATCTTGTCTCTATGGATTTTCCCTCTCTTTTCATAATTTCATTCCTTATCCATTCAAGAATAAATATTGGTCACCCTTCATGTTTCTCTATCGCCTTCAAAAATTTTGCGTCGTTCATATATTTTCCAGTAAGATCTTAAGCCCTTTTCTACATAAATACTATGTTCTCCCAGTTGCTACATAAATTTGCTACTATGTTTTTGTTGTGCATCCTCCATTGCTTTAAATCATTGTTCAATAGATTTCCTTGGAACCCATTGAAAATTAGTTTCTGGAATGAGCTTGTTTTTCACACAGTCAGTCTTCTTTATTCTGAGAAAAACTTTTATTACCTACTCCTGCACCAAATTTTTCATCATTTTTTGTCACCTGTGTCGAGATTTCCGCTGCACCAGATTTTTTCATTGTTGTTTACTGTTGCACCGAATTTTCCATTGCGCCAAATTTTTTCGTTGTTGTTTACTGTTGCTCCGAGTTTTCCGTTGTGCTGAATTTTTCCGATGCTGATATTTTTGGTGGACAAAGTTTCATGTTGCTACCTTTTCTTGTGCACTGTGCAAAAGTTACTATTCTCATTCGTTGTGCAGAGAGGATATTACAATCTATTGTTGTGCACCTGAAAATTGACATATATCATCATCATGAAAACTCCTCAAAGTAAAATAAAGAATGTGAGTGGGAAAGTTGTGAGGTTTGAACCACATGATTTAAAGTTAGTAAATGCAGACCCGATGATCAGAGTGTTCTTTGAACAAGCCGTATGCATAAAATTCTGTGAAAAGGTTCAAGGGTATAATGCGCAACTAACCAAGAAGTTCACCCCTAACTTTACTAGTGTCAATGCAACTATTATAGGGATCACTTTTCAAGTGTCACAGGAAACCATATCAGCTATGATGGAGATTCCTATGCAGGGACAAAAATCGTCTAAATGTATGCCATTAGGCACTTCATGTTATATTGATTTCATCAAACCTGAATATATAAATCGAAAAATTGGAGCCAACATTCCGAATGAGTTTCTTCTGGAACCTTTTGAGAAACTTCTGAAGATAATCCAGAAGTACTTTACCTGTGAGGGAAGATTCGACAAGGTGCATCAATACCACATCAGGATTTCAATGCATTTCATAGGGATAAGTCCTTTAAACACACCTTTTTCCTAGGTAGAAGCCTGGGAAAGATGGAAGACAATGTCCAAGCCAAAGATGACCAGCCAAAGAACAACCTATTCCATTTATCCTTTATTTAGATGTTGGTGGTTGAGGAGATCAGAAATTTAAACAAGGACTAGAATTCCTTCCTGATTTCAGCAAACATTCCCAAAGACCTTAAAGGATATATTCCCTTATATGCTGAGAAATTAGCACTTCATAGTTCAGAGGTAAGAGGAGGAGGTGTTGCTGAAAGGAGAATAGGAAAAGAAATTGAAGATTCATCACTCAATCGGCCAGAATCCAAGAAAATAAAAAAACTATGAGTCACTGATGAAATTGAGGAGATGCAAGCTCCCAGTAAACCGTGCACCAAGTCCTCTACCAGGATATTTCCCATATCCACAATTCAGCTAGAGTTTGTTGAATTTGCAACCTAGGATATTGATGAAAATAAAGTGGAACCAAGTAACAAATATGGATTATTTTGATGTAAAAAATGGGTGTGTAGACAAAAGTATATACATTTTGATCCTCAATGTAATTTTATGAATCTAAAGAAATACAAATGTAGAAATCCTGAATTCCTTAAGAAAAAGATTCTAATGGTGGTGATCTAAAGATTGTATTCTTCTTTGTATTTATTCCCTATGTACTTATTTTCATTTGCACTTTTCTTCTCTCTAAATTGTTAAATTAAAAGTCCAGAATTCATCTAATGCTTCTCTAGAATTAATTGATTTAAATTATGTTTGTCTTCTCAGCTAAGGTCAGAATTCATCATTTGTGGTGCATTGATCCTGTTGTATGTTTCTTTTCTTATTTCACCCTACATGATCAAATTAAACATCGAATTTCACCACCTTATTTAATCTTTGTTCCTATGAGGAGTTATATCTACCAAGCATTTTTTTCTTTGTTTTCAGGGGTTGAATCCATAGCCCTAGAAGTACTATATTTTGTCAGCAGACCTTGAAAAAATATCTAAAAATTCTAAATCTAGCCATCATTTTAAAGAAACTTGTCTATCAGAGATCAAGTATTAGAGAGAGACCTCTCTAGATTGGAAAGGATAGTTTCCAGTCTTAAAGTTGGTTTGTAGGTTACCTTTGTATATTGTTTCTTTATCACAACAATTTACTCAACGTTAATAGGGGGAAGGCACAACAACGAGTATTTGATTATTTGAAGCATCGCTTGTGCTCAACTCCAGTACTCTCCTTACTTGATCTGGAACAATCATTTGATATTGAGACTGATGCATTTGTCTTTGTTGTATGCTCAGTTCTCACTCAACACAATCATCTAGTAGCATATCATAGTTAGACACTCTCATATACCATCCGGATATACCCCACCGATGACAAGGAAATGTATTCCATTGTGCAAGCCTGCCTTCAATGGAAACATTACATTCTAAGAAAGGATACAATCATCCACATTGATCACAAGCCTCTACAGTTCATACAGACATAGGGGAAGTTGTAGAATGATCACCATCAAAAGTGGTCCACATACCTATAGCAGCTCCATATCAACATCAAGTATAATAAAGGGAGAAAAAATCATGTCACTGACTACCTTAGTTGACATCTCGTTGCTGCACTCACCACTGTGATCCATTCCTATGGGAATGAGGCATCTGCGTGGCTCCAACTTTATCAACGAGATCCTGACTTCACCGCCACCTATCAGCTCTTGGGTACAAGTGCAAATGTCATTGATTTTCACATTCAGGATGGACGGTTATGCCATCTCGGCCATCTCTGTGTTCCTTCAAGTGAGCGTGCAGAGATGATTTGGGAGGCACACTACAGTCAGATGACAAGACATTTTGGCATGGAAACAACTGTGGTGAGTCTACAAAAACATTTTTATTGGCCAAAATTTCGACAGGACGTCGGCAAGTATATTAGATCGTTCACTTCCTGTGCCATTTCCAAGACAACCATCAAGAAGTAAGGCTTATACATCCTGCTTCCTACTCCTGAGAGGCCTTGGGAATCCATCTCGATGGATTACATGTCTGGCCTTATGTCCACCAAACAAGGAAATGATTTCATATCTATGGTGGTTGACCAGTTTTCGAAGATGGCCATTCTCACAACCTACAAGAAGAGCATCATAACGACATATACTGCCAAGATCTTCTTCGAACGAGCGTTGTTCCATTTTGGGATACCACATACCATCATCTTCGATCAAGACAAAATGTTCCTCTGCACATTTTGGTTGAGTGTCTAGTCATTGTTTGACACCAAGATCAAAAAATCCACTACCTTCCACCCTTAAATTGATGGCCAAACAGAGGTTTCCAATCAGATGATTGTACACATCCTGCACATGTATAACTCTAAGCATCTGCGTACATGTGATGAGAGTCTTCTCTATTTTCAACACAACTAAAAAAGGGCTCTCCATAGCTCCACTGACCATAGCCCATTTCAGGTGGGGTTGGGATTCCAACCCTTGGGCCCCATTGATGTTGCACTACCTCTTGCAGCCACACAAAAAACATATTTCTATACTAGTCTGAGGCCAACAAAGCCACCAGCTTTATTGAGTGGATTTAGCACATCCGAAAACAAGTCTGGGATATTTTGTAGAAAGCCAATGCTAAGTACAAGCAGCACCATGATCAACATCGGGTAATACAAAAGTTTCAGGTGGGAGATAAGGTCTGGTTACATTTTTAGAAAGAGTGTCTTACAAGGCCCCATTGAAAGCTACACCCACTTCTCTATGGGCCTTATGCTATCACTAAGGTTGTGGGTGACAATTCTTTTGAGCTCAACACTACCCCTTCCTTGTCTTGCACTCATTGTTTAATGTGGACCTCCTCTAGCCATATTTTCCACCATTATTGGACACCTCGAAGATTGCAGAATAGTTGAAACCAATGGATCTCAACCATGATTGCATGGAACATACATCCACTGATCAGATAGAGGAAACACAGGTTAATGGAACTCGCCAAAAAAGGATCCAACTTTATCGGGTTGTCAAGGCAGGGCAACTCCTGCACCAAGGCAAGTGGCGCACATGGCACCAAATTCACCAGACATTTCCTCACTTGATGGGGGAAATCAATGCAATGGAGAGAATTTATTCCTAAGGGGTGAGGACTAATCTAGGTGGATGTTGGTGGCCACCCAAATATTAAAATTGGCTCCTCTTGACAGTTTCTAGTTCAACACATGTTTCTATAATGATGAAATTTCTTTGTAATTGTGGGTTTTTCACTTCCGTGGATATAATGAAGCCCTACACAACATATAGCTAGATATTGGTGGCCTCCCACCTATTCCAACTAGCTTATTTTGGAATTTTTCATGTCAGTACATCTTTTTGTACTTCCATGACCATTTTGGGGCCCTAAATAGTGTTGTTTTTCTCTTTCCAAAGTCAAACTATGGATGGGGCCAAGTTTTTATGGAATAATGTGTATTTCTCAAAAATACCTTTCAAATGGCCTATCACATGCCTAAAACAGAGGTCATATGCAAAGGTTACGACCCCGGGAAGTTGAGGTACTAACTTACCCGTCAGGGCCCACATAATGTTTGGTGTTTCATCTCCTAGGGTCATGTTTTTCGATGTATAGGGTTTTGGAATTCATGAGTAATGTTAAAAAGGACTCTGGAGCCTCATTGTAATCATTTTACTCAGACGGATGCATGTAGCAACCACATCTCTTCTTAGAGATAACAACCACCATTTGAGCAATCTGTTTTCAATTCTGCAGTTTTACAGTTTCAACCTATTTTATTTATTCAATAGAAGTTATTGTTCACTGGATATTTGTTGTTGTTATCCATATGTTTTTGTTATTGTATTCATTCTTTTATTCATTTCTTTTCTCTCATAAATCCAGATCAATGGTATCATAGCAGTCTTCTCTTCATTTTTTTCTTCGTGCATGTCCCCGAAAAGATCTGGGTACAAGAAGTTGGGACTCAAATTAGTCAAGCCTTTGCAAGATCGACCACCTCAATCTCGAAAAAAAATCATGGGAGACGAGAAGAAATATGATGGAACATGAGATCCTTTTAAACTGTTGCTCGAGGAATCCCTTGCCCAAAAAATGAACGAAATGATGGACAAATTTTCACAGATCCTTTAGCGGAAGCCCACAGGAGACACATCTTCATCAAGCGACCATGCAACCCCCTTCAAGGTACAAGTAAAATTTTTTATTATTTGAAGGACTAATAGATGTGGATGCTATAGATAAATGGTTGAATATGAGTGAAGGGTATTTTTCATAACATTATTTTTTCGATAGGGAAAAGATTAATTTTTCACTCCTCAAGGTCGTCCCCCATGTTAAGGATTGGTGGGACACTTAGTCTCAGAAAAGGTCCATAGAAGAATATGCAATATTTTTAGTCTCCCCCATAAGGGATTCCTTCAAGTATGTCATTAAAGAACAATACTACCTTCTTGGAAGCTACGAGGACCAGTACACAAGATGGATCATGTTGTGTCAGGAAAGGGACCACACAGTACCAGATTTCACCAATATTTTCCATACCTTACACATGAAATTGGGTATCAAAGAATCTAAATGACATCTTGTGCTCAAATACCGCAATTTTCCACATAGATAAATTCAAACATAAATGGATTTTTTGAACATTGCATCATTAGGTGTGGATTATAGATATGTTGTCAAGATCAAGCATAAAGTTAAGCATAAGAGGTAAGATTTTGTATCTGCAAACTCCTCAAAGCCGAACCAGGGAAAAGGCGGCCCCAACCCACAACACAAGGGACAGAGAAAAGATAGCCACTCTCAGAAAAACTAGTCCAAACCACAAGAAGGGCAATGACAATTCGAAGAATGACACAGGAGAGTGGTGTGAATACCATAAAATCCATTGGCACAACACCGAAGAATTTTGCTCCAAGGAGTCTCTGGTGTCCAAGCTAAAATATTTCAAGTCAGAGGCAGAGTCTTACTCTGAATAAAATCTAGAAGGGGGGAAGTGAATTATCAATGCTGAACCCAGTGCCACTATCGCTACCACTGAAGTCTATCCAAGTGAACTAGAAGAACCAGAGGAAGGGGAAACCTCTTTCACTCACAGATGTGGGTAAAGGGGGGTCCTCTTCATTTCATTGTCAATAGAGGAAGTCAAAAGAACCTGATCTCAGCAGAGGTCATCAAGTGGATGGACCTACCGGTGACACAACACCCACAACCATACATGATCTGAAAATATAAGGCTGACTTGTTATGCTATGCAAGCACCCTCTACCTCATAAAATAAATCTTAATAGGACCTTGCTTCATGTCTTAAAATGTGCAAGAGGTTTTATGTGTTAAGTTCTTGCTTATTCTTGTCAATGTATATGTGTGAGGAAATGTTCTTTTAAAAGATTAATTATGTGCTATAAATCAATACACAGCAATGTAAAGTGCAGCAAATAACACAGCAAACTCACAACAATACCAAGATGATAAAGGAGTTCACCCCTCTCTGGGTTACATCTCCTTGAGCCTCCTTCAATGGACTTGGCTCTTTGGGATTAGTTTGTCAAATTCTCTTTACAAGCTGCTGCTCAACTCCAATGGATTTACAGACTGTACCATTGGATTTAGAATACATAAAAACCCCAAAATTGACTATTTGAACTCTGAAAATGGATCTTGTCTCATCCAGCAATGACCTCTTCTACATGTGACCTCCAAGCTTCCATGAGCTTCAATGGAGAAAAAATACCTGTAGAAGTCCTCCAATGGATCTGAAACCTGTCCCAATGTGTTCAGAGCATAATAAACAGTCAGAAATGACTATTCAGTCTCATAAAATGGTTATGTGCTCATCAGAGCAATGCCTCAAACAATGAGGGCTTTAAGGCTCCCTGGAGCTTCCTCAAGCTTCAATGGTTAAAAACCTGCATAATGAGTCTTCAAATGCCTGTGAAAACATCACCAATGGACTCAGAACATCCAAAAACCCCTAGCTGGGCTTTTACAGCACCTGATTTGGTCAAAAACTCAAAGAGTTATGCCTTCTGCCATTTTTCCCCTTCAAGCTCTGTTACTGGTTCGCCATTCTGCACATGTGGGTGACTGAACCTGGCTTCTGGCGTTTTTCATCCTAAACTCAGCACACGCGCACCTCTCCACAAAACGCGTCAAATTTTCGCACCGTTAGCGAAATCAAAGCCCCCGAGGATGGAGGTATTGGGTGCATGGGGGGCCATATGGCCACGTCCCGCGCATAAAAAGGGCTAAGTTTGAATGAGTGCACTTGGGCTTGCCAAGTGTCCACGCGCGTGGGTGTTCACTGTTTGAACCAAAACTAAACCCAAAATATGTGCGCAAATGAATATATCCATCGTGGTCAAATGTAGCACCATAGAACCGGGGGTTTTAAACCACAACCCCGCGCGCAAACGGTCACATATCATGCCACACAACCGTGGGCATTAATATTAAAACACCACGC
>JASDQU010589184.1:0-25260 GCA_032191745.1 Picea mariana | reverse complement strand
GAGCACTTTGAATTTTGAGCAAATTTTAGACCCCTGGTCCAGATTCTGATCAATACACCATTAGCTCACTTCACCAAGGAAGAGATATGTGCATCAACTAATAGTGTCGTCTTCCCTATGACATCAATTCCTTCAAAGACGAGGTATTGTGTGATATTTATCCCCTTGAAGTTTGTGATGTTCTCTTAGGAAATCCATATTTCTGGAAGCGACATGTTGTGTATGAGTTTAGACCCCGCAATTTTATTATTACTTTGGGTAGACAATTGTACAGGATACCATAGGTAGCGTCGCCTACCACTATTTCTTTAATCTTTGCTAATATATGTAGTAAGGTCATTTCATAGACTGATAAGTTCATATTCTTTGTGATCCCAACTCACAGTAAGTAGATGGTCGCCACCACATATGTGACCTCTACATAGAGCCTCTCTTTACAAAAGAATCAAGTGGACGGGATCATGGAAGAGTACAAAGGCATCTTCTCCTCACCCACCAGGGTACCAATGCACTGCCAAGTAAGGCATCCAATTGATATAACCCCCGATGAACCTCTTCCTAATGGACCAGTCTATAATTTATTATTGATGGAAAATGATGAAATCAAGCATCAGATCTAAGAGTTTTTTCAAAAGGGGCACATCAGACCCAACTACTCCCCTTGTGACAACTTGATTGTACTAGTGTAGAAGAAAGACAAGACCTGGTAGTTCTATATTGATTAATGACCATTAAACAAAATCATAGTCAGGAACCAGTACTCAATTCCCCAAATTGATGAAATTCTTTACCAACTCAAGGGGGAAAATTTATTTAGAAATATTGACCTAAAGTTTGGCTACCACTAGGTTCCCATCGAGCCCACTGATATATGGAAGACAACCTTCAAATCTGAAGAAGGTCTCTTTGCATGGAGGAAGGCACAATAACTAGAATTTGATGATATGAAGCATCTCTTGTGTTCGGCTCCAGTACTCTCCTTACTCAATCTACAAAAACCATTCGATATTGATACTGATGAATCCAACTATCTTGTAGGCACAGTTCTCACTTGGCATGGTCATCCAATAGCATACCATAGTGAGACACACTCATATACTGTCCAAAAATACCTCACCTATGATAAGGAAACATATTCCATTGTGAAAGACTATCGTCAATGGAAACATTACATTCTGGGAAAGGAGACAATCATCCACACTGGTCAAAAGCCTCTATAGTTCATACAGACACAGGGGAAGTTGCAGAAGGTTCACCATCAAAATTGGTCCACATAACTGCAGCAGTTCCATCTCAACATCAAGTATAAGATAGGGAGAACAAATCATGTCACTGAATGCCTCAATCTACCTCCTTTTTCTACACTTATCAACATGCTCCATTCCAGTGGGCATGAGGCATATGAGTGGCCCCAACTTTATCAATGAGATCCTGAATTCACCACCAACTATAATCTCTAGGGTAAATCATGAATGTCATTGATTTTCACATTCAGGATGGATTTTTATGCCATCTGGTCCACATGTATGTTCCTGCAAGAGAGCTTGCAAATATTGCTTTGGAGGCTCACTACTATCAGATGGAAGGACATTTTGGCATGGAGAAAACTGTGGCCATTCTATAGAAACTTTTTTATTGGCCAAAATTTTGAGAGGATGTAAGAAAGTATATCAGATCTTGCACTACATGTGTCATTACCAAGCCAACCATCAAGAAGAAAGGATTATACACCCCTCTTCCTACTCCCGAGAGGCCTTGGGAATCCATCTCGATGGATTACATATCTGGCCTTCCATCCACCAAGCAAGGCCATGATTGTGTATTTGTGGTGGTTGATTGGTTTTTGAATATGGCCATTCTCATGGCTAACAAGAAGAACATAACAATGGCATATATTGCCAAGTTATTCTTTGAACGAGTGTGGGTCCATTTTGGGATACCAAAGACCATCATATTTGATTGGGATAACATGTTCCTTAGCACATTTTGGTCGAGTCTCTGGTCATTTTTGGACACAAGCTCACTAAATCCACTAACTTCCACCCTCAAACTGATGTCCAAACAAAGTTCATCAATCAAATTATTGTGCACATGATGTGCATGTATAAATCTAAGCATTTGCATACATGGGATGAGAGCCTTCGATATGTTCAACACAGCTACAATAGGACTCTCCATAGCTCCATCGAACATAGCGCATTTTAGGTGGAGCTAGGATTCCAACCCTTGGGTCCCATTGATCTTTCACTACCTATTGCAACCACACATAAAGAATATTCCCATGTTCAGTCTTAGGCTAAAAAATCCACCAGATTCATTGCATGGATTCATCACATACACCAACAGGTCCAGATTATTTTGCAAAAATCCAATGCTAAGTACAAGCAGCACCATTGTCAACACTGGGTACCACACACGTTTCAGGTGGGAGACAACATCTAGTTACATTTGCTTAAATATCACCTTACAGATCCCCATCGGAAGCTCTGTCTACTTTTCTATGGTCCTTACACTATCACCAAGGTTGTGGGTGACAATGATTTTGAGCTCAACACTCCACCTTCCTTGTCTTGCACCCAATGTTTAATGTGGACCTCCTCTAGCCATATTTTCCACCATTATTGGACACCTCAAAGATCGCATAATGGTTGAATCCAACATAGCTCAACCATGTTTGCATGGAAGAGGAATCCACTAATCCGATAGTGGACACACAGGTCAAGGGAACTTGCCTGTTGGGCCCGAGATATGATCATTTTTATGATGGTTATTATACACTTTTTCCACATGTACATATGTGTTTTTCATCTTTTGAAGGATCTTTTTGAAGAATTTCATGATAAAACGGTATGATTGACATAAGGTATGTATAATTCATGTTTAATGATTGTATCGAGTATAATCCATCATGTTTTTATGCTTCCAAGATCTAATTCACGTTTTTCTGGTGTTACAGGACAAAAAAGCACTACATTTCTTGTTTCGGCACTTGATCCGGCACTCCTTCCAGCACTCGTTCCGACACTCGATCTGACACTCCGTCCATCACCTATTCCTGCACAAAAGCGTAGGGTGACTTGGAAGTTATGGCATTGGCAGCCAGTGATGGGAAAATTGGAAACATGGATTTTATTCATGCTTATTCCCTCCATCTACTAAGCTCCCAACAACTCAGATTCAGTTGTTCAAAGAGGGTGATTATTGGCTCGCTCTGTTTCGGTAGTTAGGGCACCATTAATGAAATTTACCAATTTTATAAGTGGTTCGAACCTCCTGTGGTTGACCACTTGGAATGTAAACATTATAAATACCACTAGGATGATAAGAAGATTGTTAACCCAGCAGAAGAACCATTAGATTAGAGACAAATTCATTTTTCTCTGTTTTAGTATTTTACATTGCCAGAATTGTGCCAGAACTGTGTTTTCAAGATTTCATGGTGAATTCGACTTGTTAAGTTAGTGGTGTGCTTGTAGGAGGTATCCATGACTTGTTAGGGGGGGCACCAGTAGTTTGGTGATTGTTCTTATGTTTATTTATGCATTTCTTAATTCAAATTGCTCTTTCTTATTTCCTGTATATGCATGTTTTTATTTAATTGATTAGTTTGTTGTAGCTTATTGTTTTACTTCTCTTTTGCAGGTTAGATGATGATATGTGTTAGTATGTATTGATTTTATAGACTAAGAAAAGACTTTCAAGTCTCTCTCTCCTTATACTAACCCCGTGTGCAACGTAGATGTTAAATGATGCTTTCTTTTATAATTTTATACTCAAGTTTAGAACAGATTTTTAATTAGAACAGAATATAGTTTTAATTTGGGTTTTCTTCTGACAAGGATTGATGGATGGGTAGATTTACTTCCAGTTTTTATAGTTTGCTTATCTTTGTTATACATAGATTTCATTTACTTAGTTATTGGTTAATGTAATTGTCAATTTACTTCTTAATATCATAGTTTAATTTATGTTTTTAATTCATTTTCTTATCATAGTTTGAATGGTGAAAATAGACATAGTATAATTTTATTTCACACAATTTCCTTTCTTAGAATTAAAGTAGAATTGAGTTTATTAGTTAATGAATGAATCTAGTTTGCTTACATAGTGTAGAATTGGAATAATAACCTCGTTATGTTGTTGATGGTCCATACATGAATATGCAGGGTATTTAACATTATCTTTGTCATGGCTAAATTCTCCTTAGATTGTTTAATCCATACCTTTCATTTTTCCATTGAGAATAGTGTTGAGTTTATACCATTGGAATTTTGCTTTGTTGTCAAGTGTCATCGAGATATCATCCGTCACCACTGAAGGCATTCACACAACCACCAGCATCACATTTGAGTGTTTCATAGATTAAACATAGTTTCTTGCTTTCGTAGATTATAAGAGATAGTTTCTTGTTTTCATAAGTTTAGAAAATAGTTTTATTGTTTCTATAGGTTAGATAGACTTTGCTTTGATAGATATTAGTTTGCTTGTCATAGATTAAGAATTAGTAGTATCCTTTCTTTCTTTCAATAGAATAAATTTCCTTTCATCCATTGAATTGAGCATTTAGATTTCCTTTCATGCATTAGAAACTGTTTTGCATTAGGCATTTAGTCCACTTGCCTCTTAGGCTAGATAGTTGTTCAATGAGAAGTTTTTTCTTGCAGTAGTTAGTTGCCTTTACTTACTTGTCTTTTTCTTTCGTAGGTTAGTTAGTTGCCTTTTCTTACTTGTCTTTTGCTTTAGTAGGTTAGTTAGGTGTCTTTGCTTACTTTTCTATTTGCTTTAATAGGTTAGATAGGTGCTTTTGCTTACTTGCTTATTTATTTGCTTTCATAGGGTAGTTTTTCATTGAATGTAGGTTGGAAAGTTAAACAAGTTTGCTTTTGTCATTTTCTTATTATGCTTAGTAGTTTTCTTTTTCTTGTCGTTAAACTAGTTTGCTTTACATAGAGTTTTCATTTGCTTTCCTAGGAACTGTCCATCGACCCTTGGCCCAAAAGTACTTAGGTTACCTAGTTTCATTTTTATTAGTAGGGTTTTCTCATTAGATAACTTTGCTTGAGTAGATTAGCCTTAGATAGTTGCCTTCCTTAGTTAGACTATACTCCTACCAACCTTCTACCTTTGGCATATATTTTGCTACAACTCTAAATTTACTTACCCCGGGTTGACAATTTAATTGAGGGTTTTTATTGTGTTTTTACTGCATATAAATCACCTAACATTTTTGGCACCGTTGTCAGGGAGTTGTCTTAAGGTAAGAAATAGTTAGGAAATAGATCATTCCTAGACCTTAGCATTAGATTGGTGGCAGGGGAAATTTAAGACGAGAGGTAAGAACCTGCGCATCTGCTATAGCGGGTTCCCCCAAACCCAATGGTAGTTTTTCCTTTTGTTTTTGTTTACTTTCATGAATAGGCCTAGAGACCAAAAAGGTAGATACGTTAAATCTAAATCAGACCTTACAACCAAGGTTCCTTCCAACCTTTTTGGGGGAAGGAACATTCTACTCATAAGCTCCGCAGACTAATACCAAAAAAAAGGAGCTAGCTCAACCCAAAGAGCTAAAGCAGTCTCTAAAAGAGACTAAAACAGGGAGCACTATAGAACAAAAAGTTGAAGCACCAGTAGTATTGGGACAGGAGGCAAGACCACTCGAGCCTTCCACATAACTAAACAATACAACCTTTTCCTTTACACCACCATCAGGAAATCCTAACTTTTTGGACATCATCTTTGTGTGAACCAAGTTTTATCAAATGGAAAGATGAACTTAGAAGCAACCATTAGCTTGAAGGAACTTTATCAAATCCTAGCAGCACTCGGGATTTGTTCTTTTCAAGAAGAACATATTTTGGCAGCAACCAAGAACTTGTCTACCTCTCCGAAAATATTAGAAGAGTCAAGGTCCTATGAGCTACAAAATGATTTTCCTTGCCAAAATGCGAAGGAAGATGAAAAATTATGGACTACAGCTAATGGAGAGCAATCATTAAGACCTAAGATTGATGAGTTCTCAACATCCATCTTAGCAGATCCTTTATGTACTTTAGAAATCAATCATCGAGAAGAAGAGGATCTGCATAGCATGATGAAGGAGAACATATAAATTACTGTTGATGAACATCAAGATTACATTGAAATTTGATTTCAAGAGGTCATCAGACCACAATGCTATTCTCTTCTTCAACACCTTCTGATGCCAAAACAAGTAGGTTGGTTAGTTCTTCATATCCAGGTAATCTATGCGGTAACTTTTTCATATATGGATATGAGTATGTTTTTTATCTTGCTCTGCACGTTACATTGGAAGAGTTCTTACACTTGAATAAATATTTTCCCTTTCTTTTTAGGTAGGGTAGGATAGTAAATAAAAGATGCATGTTGTTAGTTTAGCTTAGAAGTCTAATGCAGCCTCATTTTACATTTTCTTTTAATAAAACAACTATGAGATACATGTTCCTATGACTTGATCTCATTAATCTCATTAGTTTATTATATTTTAGAGTGTGGTTTTTGCAAATAGTTTTAGATATCTCTATAGGTATTTATCTCACCAGGAGTAGACAGTTCAAGAAAATATAAAAGAAGGATTTTTCTTCAAAACATTGTTACACTTGAACCTTGTTGTCTGCTAAGAATCAAATGAATAATGAGTTGTTGTAATTAGCCATGTTTTTGCAAAGACTTTCATCTTCTTGTTCTTAAGGCATTCCAAAGAAGTTGCTTTTGAAACTCTTCACCACTGTATATGAAAGTGACACCGTAACCATCAAGCTTAGAGGTCTCTCGTACAGTTTTCCCAAGAAACCTGCATAAGTGATTAAAGTATCTTTATTAAAGAGTAACAAGGAGGTCTAATTAGCAGTTAGTCATGGAAACATCACAATAAATTACAAAAGAAGAAAGTGAGTTGATCTTAGAGATAACTTTCTGTTCTTTCTCAATGGTACCATCCACTACACACTAAATAGCTTGATTTTATCATATCTTTAGACAGGCCACGTCCTCTTAAGTACCCCTTACATCAGGACAATTACTAAAGAATATAAAGGAAAGTCATCCTCTAACATAAATACCATCCCAATTGAAAAAAGAAAGAAAATGTTGTTTTCAGAGTTGTCCCCCCATTCTCTTGAATAAAGAAATCTTATATTAAAATCTTAAAATATGGAGGGCCAGTCTATGAGGGTGTAAGAGGCTAACCCATTGGGATACTGAATAGGTCTGCTGGCAGCGGGTACCGGCCTATGGTATGACTAGGTAAACCAGTCGGGGTACTGAACAGGCTTGTTGGCAATGGGGCATTCTACCTAGCGAGGATGGTAATCTAACAAAAAATAAATAATAAATTTAAAATTGTCCTAATGTACGACATTAATTATAGACAAAGGTGACATGAAGTATGTATGGTTAAGATAAGGTTAATGAAATCCATAAACTTTCCATTGGGAACTAAATCTGAGACTATCTTGAAACTCTCTTTCCTACCTCTTCTTATCTATATATAGGATCTCTTATCCTATAGGTGGGGCCATCTTCTAACCGTCTCGTCAAACCAATCTGTGAAATTTATCTTTACACTTTACAAACTGTAAATCTTCGGCTATCAGGAGAACTGACTGGTTTCCTATATTTTTTATTCTGAGGTGTCATAATACTTAGGTGTGAGGGAGGGGTTCATGAGTTGACAAATGATAACATTGTCTAGAAGAAATAAATATTTGTAAAAATTCATGCATTGTTTTCATGATACAGGTTATTACAGTAGAAGTCATTTTATTTTGAAGTGCTAAACTCCTGTGTGCTATAAATTGTTGTATATGTCCTTAACAGATCACTCTGTTGGTTTATTTTTATTACAGGTTGTTCATTGTAGGTTTGACATTACATATGAAAGTGGATTGAGTGAGCATGGTGGCAAAATCAACAACAATGGAACACTCTTAGCCTGCCTCAACTCCTATTCACTATGTTTGTGGCCTCTGAGGAATCATTGCCTCAACCACAAAGCTCCCAAGAGTTGGAGACCATTGATTTAAACACCACCAATTTCCAAGAGCAAGGTATAACAGGGTTTTCAAAACCGAATTTCAGAACATCTCTAGAGCTAAGGGATACTCCAAGGAGTGGATAAAAGAGGAGCTCATCAACCCTCTCATAGTCATCACCAGATTGATTACATGTGAAGGTAGATATTTTGTCTTTAAAGCCTGTCAATTTCCATTATTATCTCACTTTCAATTCCATAAGCCATTGTAACTTTCCCTTTTACTTCTTAAAGAGTCTTGAGAATATGTCTTCCCAAGTGAGGAAGGATGTAACCAATCCCCATAACAACCTATTTTACCACGACCTTATCAAACTACTTGTCTTAGCTGAGTTGGAAAAAAAGGAGAAAGCATGGGATGAGTTCATTTAGCAATTTTCAAAACCTCATCTTACAATCAAGACTATCAAGAAGACTCTTGATCTAGGGACTGTTACTCCACCCAAACCCTCATGCTCAAGCTATTCCTTTACGAGACCAAAAGTCCAAGAAACTTGTTGATACCCCTGCAGCCTCATCGAGCAAGAAGAACAAGAAGCCTATTGCTAATTCATGGCATGAGGACGTGCCATATCTTCGGTCTGGGGGGAATTTTCCTAAGCTAAAAATGCTAAGCATTGCCCATTTGTATAGCAAACCCATGAGAAGAGGAAGTAGGATTTCTGTCAAAATTCTGTCATACTGTCTTTTTACAATGTCTTGGGATATTATATTAGCATTTGTTTGTATTGGTATGATAAAATTATATATTGTTGACATCATTATGTGTGTTATAATCTTGATGTGCATTTTTTTATACTTAACTACTCTTTGTGACAAATACAAAGCAATAACAACTGCTAAATACTTACTGCCATCTGTATTACAAGCTTATGAAAAGAGGAACAATTGTTTGAATTGTTACAGATCAATGAAAGGAAATAACAATTATCCTGATTCACCATGCCTACCAGTACAAGCCAAGCCTTTTGTTATTATTTGTCAGTCTATCAGTCACCCGTGATCAAGTTTTCTCTTTCATGTGATTGATAGGGTTATTAGGTCAAATTGTTATATTTTCAAAATAAAATTCTCAAATATAATTTGACATATCTTGGTTGTGAAATGGTCATTGGTGTGCCTAGGTGTCCTTACTACTTACTCCACTCATCCAAAGTCATAAATTTTCATCATGGTCATATCATCATTCCTTGTCATCAATTTTCAAATGATTGTCTTGGTCAAAGATTTACTTCAAAATTGGTTTCTGAATTAAGGAGGATGAATTTTACAAAAGTGAAAGAGGTTTTTGTCAATAATAGACCAATAAACAAAAACCTCCATCAGTTTATGCACAGGTGTTATCATTTGATATATATTTGCCAAATACAGTCACTATAGCAGGGTTTTCTGCACATTTGGACAACTTGACTTCAAGTCAGTTTTTCCAAGGTTTGGAGAAGGCATTTGTAGTTCTTGATGGTTCAATTGTGTAGAAGACATTATAAATTTTCCAACCATACCACTTTCAGACCAAAAATCCTCTGGTAAGGCCTCTAAAATCCCTCTCAAAGACCATGCTGCGCTTCTGCAAGTTTTGAGTAACCAACTTCAAGATGGGATTTAGAACCAATGAGAAAGTAATTTTGAAACTTGTAGGAGGTTTGTGTTCATAACATACGAAAATACAATAACCTCTCTCATTTTTTGAATATAATTTATGGTTTGGGATATATTCTATCATCTTAGAGGCCTATGCTTTCAGAAAATAAAACACTATGTTTTTTTCCTGTTATAGTCATATTTTCTTTTTGTGTTTTCCTAATAACAAGGAATGAAATTTTGAAAACCAAGAGAGGGTTTTATCAAGGAAATATTAAAAAACAATAAACTCTCCCAGTTTCTAAATATACATTATGGTTTTGTATATATTCAAGTCTCTTAGAGGCCTAGTTTTTCAAAAAATAAAACACTTTGTTTTTCCTGTTTTAGTCATGTTTTCTTGGCGTGTTTTCCTAACAACTAAAAGTGAATTTTTGAAAACCAAGAGAGGTTTTTGTAAAGGAAATATTCAAAAACAAAAACCTCTCTCATTTTTTACACAGGTTTTACTTTCTTGTAGTTACAGGTGTCACTTTGATACCTATTTTTCACAAGTTTTCCAGGCCAGAATTGTTGCGCTTATGGGAAGTCACTTTTGGAACTATTTTGCAGAGGTAAAATTGATGTTTTGCATGGTTTAAAGGATCAAGGGTATAATATACATCTCAAGGCTTCCTCACATGTCATCAACAGCCTCCAAAAACTCCAAACCCTCCAGTTCAAACTTAGAGAGAATGAAAAACATTGAGTTGTCATTTACGCCATGATAATGTTGTTCTACAAGCCAAGATGAATTCTCTACGGCGTTAGGTTGATGATATTACTGCCACCAATAATAGTCTCTAGATGGAATTGAAACAGCACAAAAATCCTAAGTCAAAATCCCCCGAGAAAGAGGGAGAAGCTTCTAAAGCTAATCCACCCCCTCCTTCGCAAGTTTAGTTATAAAGGGCAATTTCTTTTTGTTTGCAATTGAACCTGCAAAATATTAGGTGTGGGGGTAATGTTGGGCCCAACATATGATCATTTTTATGATGGTTATTATACACTTTTTCCACATGTAAATATGTGTTTTTCATCTTTTGAAGGAGCTTTTTAAAGAATTTCATGATAAAATGGTATGATCGACATAAGGTATGTATAATTCATGTTTAATGATTGTATCGAGTATAATTCATCATGTTTTTATGCTTCCAAGAGATAATTCAGATTTTTCTGGTGTTATAGGGAAAAAACGCACTACATTTCTTGTTTCAGCACTTGATTCGGCACTCCTTCAAGCACTTGTTCCGGCACTCGATCCGACACTCCGTCCAGCACCTCTTCTTGCACAAAAACGTAGGGTGACTTGGCGGTTATGGAATTGGTGGCCAGTGATGGGAAAATTTGAAATGTGGGTTTTATTCATGCCTATTCCCTCCAACTACTAAGCTCCCAAAAACTTAGATTCAATTGTTAAAAGAGGGCGATTATTGGCTCACTATGTTTCGGTAGTTAGGGCACCATTAATGAAATTTACCAATTTTAGAAGTGATTTGAACTTCTTGTGGTCTACCACTTGGCATGTAAACATTATAAATACCGCTAGGATGATCAAAAGATTGTTAACCCAATAGAAGAGCCATTAGATTAGAGACAAATTTTTTTTTCTCTGTTTTAGTATTTTACATTGCCAGAATTGTGCCAGAACTGTGTTTTCAAGATTTCATGGTGAATTCATCTTGTTAAGTTCATGATGTGCTTGTAGGAGGTAGCCAGGACTTGCTGGGGGGCCCACCAACAGTCTGGTGATTGTTCTTATGTTTATTTATGCATTTCTTAATTCAAATTTCTCTTTCTTATTTTCTGTATATGCATGTTTTTATTTAATTAATTAGTTTGTTGTAGCTTACTGTTTTACTTCTCTTTTGCAGGCTAGATGATGATATGTGTTAGTATGTGTTGATTTTATAGACTAGAAAAAGACTTGCAAGTCTCTCTCTCTCTTTATAATAATCCCGTGCGCAACGTAGATGTTAAATGATGCTTTCTTTTATAATTTTATAGTCAATTTTAGAAGAGATTTTTAATTAGAACAAAACATAGTTTTAAATTGAGTTTTCTTCTCACAAGGATTGATCGATGGGTAGATTTACTTCCAGTTTTTATAGTTTTCTTATCTTAGTTTTACATAGATTTCATTTACTTAGTTATTGGTTAATTTAATTGTCAATTTACTTCTTAATATCATAGTTTAATTTATGTTTTTAATTCATTTTCTTATCATAGTTTGAATGGTTAAAATAGACATAGTATAGTTTTATTTCACACAATTTCCTTTCTTAGAATTAAAATGCAATTGAATTTCTTAGTTAATGAATGAATCTAGTTTGCTTACATAGTGTAGAATTGGATTAATAACCTCGTTATTTTGTTGATGGTTCATACATGAATATGCACGGTATTTAACATTATTTTTGTCATGGCTAAATTCTCCTTAGATTGTTTAATCCATTCCTTTCATTTTTCCATTGAGATTAGTATTGAGTTTATACCATTGGAATTGTCCTTTGTTGTCAAACGTCATTGAGATATCATCCGTCACCACCGAAGGCATTCACACAACCACCAACATTACATTTGAGTGTTTCATAGATTAAAGATAGTTTCTTTATTTCATAGATTAGAAGAGATAGTTTCTTTATTTCATAGATTAGAAGAGATAGTTTCTTGTTTTCATAAGTTTAGAAAATAGTTTTATTGTTGCTATAGGTTAGATAGACTTTGCTTTGATAGATAGTAGTTTGCTTGTCATAGATTAAGAATTAGTAGTAGCCTTTCTTGCTTTCAATAGAATAGATTTACTTTCATGCATTGCCTTGAGCATTTAGATTTCCTTTCATGCATTAGAAATAGTTTTTCATTAGTCATTTAGTCCACTTGCCTCTTAGGCTAGATAGTTGTTCAATGCGAAGTTTTTTCTTGCGGTAGTTAGTTTCCTTTGCTTACTTGTCTTTTTCTTTCATAGGTTAGTTAGTTGCCTTTGCTTACTTGTCTTTTTCTTTAGTAGGTTAGTTAGGTGTTTTTGCTTACTTGTCTATTTGCTTTAATAGGTTAGATAGGTGATTTTGCTTACTTACTTATTTATTTGATTTCATAGGGTAGTTGCTCATTGAATGCAAGTTGGCAAGGTAAAGAAGTTTTCTTTTGTCATTTTCTTATTATGCTTAGTAGTTTGATTTTGCTTATCCTTAAACTAGTTTTCTTTACATAGAGTTTTCATTTTCTTTCCTAGGAACTATCCATCGACCCTTGGCCCAAAAGTACTTAGGTTACCTAGTTTCATTTTGCTTAGTAGGGTTTGCTCATTAGATAGCTTTGCTTGAGTAGATTAGCCTTAGATAATTGACTTCCTTAGTTAGACTATACTCCTACCAACCTTCTACCTTTGGCATATATTTTTCTACAACTCTAAGTTTACTTACCCTGGGTTGATAATTTAATTGAGGGTTTTCAGTGTGTTTTTAGTGCATATAAATCACTTAACATTGCCAATAGAGGATCGAGCTTTATCGGGTTGTCAAGGCAGGGAAGCTTCTGCACCAAGGAAAGTGGCTCACCCGGAAACAAATTCAATAGAAATTTCCTCACTTGATGGGGGCACTCAGTGCAATGGAAAAAATTGCTTCTTAAGGGGGGAGGACTAATCTAGGTGGATATGGGTGGCCACCCACCTATTCCAACTAGCTCCTCTTGATAGTTTTTAGTTCAACATGTGTCTTTGTAATGATGTCATTTCTTTGTAATTGTGTGTTATGTATATTCGGGGCTATCCTGAAGCCCTAAAAAACATCCAGGATGGTGGCCTCCCACCTATTCCAACTGGATTATTTTGGAAGTTTTCATGTCAGTACAAATTTTGGACTTCTATTGTTGTTTTGGGGCCCTAAACAATGTTTTTTTCCTTGCCACAATCAAATTATATATGGATTCAAAATTTGATGACATAAAGTGTATTTCTCGAAAGGACCTTTCCAATGGGATATCACACACATAAAACTAAGGTCGTATGCAAAAGTTACGACCCCAAGAAGTTGAGGTACCAACTTACCCATCGAGGCCCACATAATGTTTGGTGTTTCTTCTCCCAGGGTTAGGTTTTTTGATGTCTAGGTTTTTTGCATTCATGAGTAATGTTAAAAAGGAATCTGGAGCCTCATTGTAATCATTCTTCTTAGACGGATGCGCGTAGCATCCACATCTCTTCTCAGAGATAGCTACCACCATTCGAGCAAGTTTTTTTCAGTTCTACATTTTTACAGTTTCAACCTATTTTATTTATTTAATAGAAGTTATTGTTCACTATAAATTTGTTTTTGTTCTTCGTATCTATTTTTTATTATATTCATTACGTTATTCATTTCATTCCACTCATAAATTAGGATCAGTGGTATCAGAGTGGTCTTCTCTTCATTTATTTTTCTTTGTGCATGTCCTCGACAAGATCTGGGTAGAAGAAGTTGGGACTCGAACCAGTCGATCCTTTGCAAGATCATCTGCATTGGTCTTGACAACAACTCATGGGAGACGAGAAGAAATATGACGGAGTAGGATATCCTTTTAAATTTTTTCTTGAGGAATCCCTTGCGTGAAAAAAGGAATGAAATGATGGACAAATTTACACAAATACTTCGGTGACTGCCAACAGGAGACGCATCTTCATCAAGCAGCCATGCAACCCCCTTCAAGGTACACGTAAATTTTTATATTCCATTATTTGAATGACTAATAGATGCAAATGTTGTAGATAAATTGTTTAATCTGCTTGAAGGGTATTTTTTGGTCCACAATTTTTCTGATACGAACAAGATTACTTTTACACTCCTTAAGGTCATCCCCCATGTTAAGGATAGGTGGGACACTTACTCTGAGAAAAGGGTCATACAGGAATATGAAATATTTGTAGTCTCCCCCACATGGGATTCCTTCAGGGATTCCATTAAAGAACAATACTACCATGTTGGAAGCTACGAGGACCAATACATAAGATAGACCACGCTGCGTCAGGAAAGGGACCAGATAGTACTAGATTTCACCAATCGTTTCCATACCCTACACACCAAATTGGGTATCAAATACTATGAACGACATATGGTTCTCAAATACCACAAATTTCTGCATAGATACATTAAAACATAAATGTATTTTCCAGACATCACGTCATTAGGTGTGGCTTATAGATATGATTTCAAGATCGAGTAGAAATTTAAGCAGAAGAGGAGAGAGTTTGGATCTGCAAACTCCTCATTGTCGAAGAAGTGAAAAGGCAGCCCCAACCAACAACAAACGGGATAGAGAAAATATGTTCACTCTCAGGAAAACCAATCCAAGCCGCAACCCAAGAATGGTAATGATAAGTCGAAGAAGTAAAAGAGAAAGTGGTGTGAATACCATAAAATATCTTGGCACAACACTGAAGAATGTCACTCCAAGAAGTCACTGGTGGCCAGGCTGAAAGATTTCGAGTTAGAGGAAGAGTCTGACTCTGAATCAAATCTAAAAGGAGGGAAGCAGATTATTGATGTCGAACCTAGCACTATTTTCACTACTACCAAAGTCTATCCAAGCTAACCAGAAAAACCAAAGGAAGGGGAACACCTCTTTCACTCACAGATATGGGTAAAGGGGGCTCCACTTCATTTCATTGTTAATAGTGGCAATCATAAGAACCTGATATCATCAAAGGTTTTCAAGCAGTTGGACCTACCATTGACACTGCACCCATAGCCCTACACCATCAGCTAGCTTCACCAAGGAAGAGATCTTTGCGTCAGTCAACAATGTCATCTGCCCTACAACATCAAGCCCTTCAAAGAGGAGGTATTGTGTGATATTTCTCCTCTTGAATTTTTTGATGTTCTTTTACGCTAGCCATATTTTTGGAAGTGACATATTTTGTATGATTCTAGACTCAACAGTGTTATTATTACTTTGGGTAAAAAATTGCACAGGATACCAGAGGTAGCATCGCCTACTGCTATTTCTTTAATCTATGCTAAGTAATGCAGTAAGGTCATCTCACATATCAAGAAGTTCATCTTCTTTGTGAATTATTCTCATAGTAAGCAGAAGGTCACAGCCACATCCATGAGCTCTACATAGAGCCTCTCTTTGTAGTAGAAGCAAGTGGATGGGATCGTGGAAGAGTACAATGACATATTCTCCTCACCCACAAGGGTACCAACGCATTTCCAAGTCAAGCATCCAATTGATATAACCCCCGGTGAACCTCTGCCTAATGGACCAATCTATCATCGCTCACTAATGGAAAATGATGAAATCAAGAATCAGATCCAATATATTCTTCAAAAGGGTCACGTCACACCCAACTCCTCCCCTTGCAACAACCTGATTGTACTAGTGCAAAACAAATGCAAGACCTTGCGACTCTGCATTGATTACAGAGCATTAAAAAAAATCACAGTTAGAAATCGGTACCCAATTCCCCGAATTGATGACCTTATTTACCAACTCAAGGGGGGGAATTTATTCATAAAAATTGACCTTAATTATGGCTACCACCAAGTTCCCATCAATTTGACTCGTATATGGAAGAGAAATTTCAAATCTAAAGAAGGTCTCTTCGAATGGTTGGTCATTCCCTTTTGCTTAACAAATGCACTAGTAAATTTCATGATTTTGATGAATGATGTATTAAGACCCTTCACCAACTCTTTTGTGGTGGTATGACTGGATGACATCCTCATCTTCAGTAGAAGTTGGGAGGAGCACATGTATCATATTCAACATGTTTTGAGCACTCTACGATAGCACAAGCTATATGCCAACTTGGAAAAATGCTCCTTTGGCATGAACATGGTCCAATAATTGGGATACATTGTTGATGAGCATGGGGTGCATGTGTATCTAGCTAAAATCCAAGTCATTTGTGATTGTCCAGCCTTGATCACACTAACTGAGCTTCAGATATTCTTGCGACTTCCCAACTTCTACCGATGGTTCATATTGGGGTTCTCCCATATTGCATGGGACCTCTTCCAAGTTACCACGGGTGGTGTAAAGGAAACATTTGCATGGGGGGAAGGCACAACAACTAGAATTTGATGATCTAAAGCATCATTTGTTCTCAACTCCATTACTCTCCTTACGTGATCTGCAACAATCATTCAAGATTGAGATTGATGCATCCAACTATGTTGTAGGTGCAGTTCTCAATAAGCATGGTCATCTAGTAGCATACCATAGTGAGACACTCTCAGATACCATATAGAAATACCCCATCTATTACAAGGAAATGTATTCCATTATGCAAGCCTATCATCAATGGAAACATTACATTGTGGGAAAGGAGAAGATCATCCACATTAATCAGAAGCCTCTACAGTTCATACAAAAACAAGAGAAGTTGAAAAACGATCGCCATCAAAACTGGTTCACATACATGTTGGCCCTTGGTTATGAAAGTAAGTGAAGATAAAGGAAGAAAAGAAAAAATGTGAACTACACGGAAGACACAATGACTGTTACTGGGTTGAAGTGAGAAAAAGAGAAGAAAAGATGGAGAGAAGTAAAAGGAAGAAAGTCATTGAACGAGGAGATCGAGGATGACAAATCAACAAGGAAGAAGGATCGTGGACAACTCAGCAAGCAGAAAAATCCACCGTTAGATGCTTTGGAGAATTGCATGAGAAGGAAGGAAAGACATGTTGGCGAAGCCCTGAAAATGCAGATCAAGTTGACCTAGGGTTTTAAACACCTAGAGTTTTGGTATCTAGGGTTTTGACACCTAGTTTTTGGCCTAAGGATGTCGGTGAGTGATTGTAATGTATAAATAGAGGTCAAGAGGACCTAGGATGGGTTGTTGTCGTTGTTGTTATTAATGTTGGTTTTGTGATTGTTGTTGTGTGATCGAGTGAGTAATATCGTGAGAGAGAGAAGCACTAAGTACGAGAGCCTTCTGTATTGTAAGATCTTCAGTTGGGTGAAAACATAAACCCTGCAACTGGGTGCATAGGGAGGGGAGATATAGAGAGAAGAAGAAATAAGATCTTCTAGATAAGAGCATAGACAAGAACTATATGCTTCATCTTAATACATTATAAAGAACAGTTTTGTGGACATAGCCCTAGAGAAAGGGTGAACCACGTATATCTTGTCTTGCGTGTGTGATTGATGCTATGTTGTTTTACCTTGTTATAATGTTGTTGCATTACTATGGTAGATCTGATAGATGTGTGGAATAGATCTAATCTGATAAGTGATATATGCATGCTATATTGTTCTAGTGTTGAATCCACTTGATAGTTCCCTTGGTTGTATACATCTCTGTCCTGCAACCCCCCCATAGTTGCTTCGGGTGAGACTACATATGCTTTGTAGGTGTATCCAAAAGGGACAATAGTTAGGGCTTGTTGGTGTTCTCTTGGAGCTGAACCTTGGGTATGCCCCTGTGCCAACAAATGGTTCCATTGTCGGGACAAAAATCTTCTTGAGGGAATGTTAAGGTGGTTCCCATCAAAGACAAAAATTCAAAAGTGGATAGAGGATCAAGAGAAGGACTTTGCTGAAGCCCAGAACAAGAACCCTAATATTAGTACAGAGGATTGGTTGGAGAGATATATCTTTACCGATATACATGAGATTTTCTTTGGAGGAATCCATCAGGAGCTATACGAGTGGTTAGCTAGGTTAGCAGATACCCAGTTTGAGATCATATATAGACCTCCTATAGTTTGGATGTCGACATTGATCAAGAAGGTCAAGAGAGTTGATAACATCATATCAAGAGCAGTATATCACTAGTTTGATAGCACCATTGGAGGGTACATCACTGAGTTTGTTGTTGATAGAGTAGATTCATATATCCAAGCAGAGAGACATTTCTTCAAGGGACCCTAAGGAAAATTTTTACATTTTCTGAAGTTCAGAATCAAGATGTTATTGCATGAGAAGAACATCTTGAACATACAGTAGATTGGTTGGATTTGAAAAAGATAATGTTCAAAAATTTGGACAGCAAAAATGACACAGAAGCTAGACATACATGCAGTGGAAGAGCATTCAGAGAAGTTCACCTTTCGAAATTATTCAAGTAGAACAACGAGGATGAGGGTTTCTAGAGTGGAGAAGAGGCATACCTGATGGATGAAGAGCATTCATAAACCACTAGGGCAGACGAAGGGAAAGCTGAAGGACCTCGCTAGAATGAGCTAGAAACTTCAAGAACTGCGTAGACTACTGAAGTAAGTACTATTAATCCCCCTGTTGTTTCAACAACACCAAGAAATCAGAATATTCATAGTCACTAGAGTCCTCAGAGTACTATTACTAGCAGTTCAGCATATACTTAGACAGGAAACCTAGGAAGATCTATGGAAGATGAGATAAGACTACCTATCTTTAGGGGAGATGGGTCTGAAGACCCTGATCAACACTAGTTCCTATGTGAAGCCGTATGGAACATTAAGAATGTCACCAATGAAGCAGTTAAAAGAACTCAGTTTAGTACTACCCTAAGGGATCGTGTACTGAGCTGGTACATGAAGCTTGTCCAAGGACTTGCACAACCTAATCCCCAGAATGAGATCAAGAATGTGTTAAATGCAGAGTTCAAGAAACCCAAGTCGGAGTCACAATGTATCATAGATATGGAAGAGATCAAGCAGAAGGTAGCCAAACCTATTTGGGAATTCGATCAAAGATTCAAGACCTTAACAGGCCGATTGACTTTTCAGATTCCAGATGAGAAGAACAAAGAATGGTTCATTGTTTCCCTTTTGCCACACATCAGAGTTCCTCTGATGCAAAAAAAGATTGCTTCATAGAGTGAGGTGTTGGATATTTCCATGAAGTTAGAATCATCCCCTATGGGAGAATCCAACTCAGGTATGAGTCAAATCTTGAGTTAGCTAACTAGTTTATCTCTGCAGGTCGAAAATATGAAGAAAAACAAGGGAAATAATAAAAGAGAAGACATTTGGTGTGTCAGATGTAGATCAGAAGGCCATGACAAGGAGCATTGCCCCCTATTTCATGAATACTTGGCCTTTGGAGCTTTGATCCCTTTGAGGCTAGTCACCTTACCTTGGTGTGAGGTATGACGAAATAGACATCACCTTAGTGAGTGTTATTACATGCAAAAAGATGTTCAGACACCCAAAAAGTTGTATTTCATGTTCTGTAAGTTCGTGGAGCATGATGATAGATATTGTAGGGATTATGACCTTATGCATGAAAGGTCAAGAGACATATACAAAATTCAAGGTGAAGTACAACAAGAAGGAAACACTACAGAGTATAACTCCCCTGGGAGAGGAAACTTCAATCCTCGTGGTGGATTTAAAGGATGAGGAGGAGGAGGAGGAGGCATGGGTCAAGGCTGAGGATAGATAATTTGTTATAACTATGCACAACCAGGACACCTAGCAAGGAACTTTTAGAACCCTTGTACCACTTGCAACTATTGCAACTCCTTCGAGTATGTTATTGAGGAATGTCCAGCATTGTTGGCTAAGCTTCAGGAAAGATGAGGAACTCAGCAGAACCTACAAGTGAAAATGATATATGTCGAACCTCGTGGAGAAGACCCCATAGTTTTTGTTATCATTAGAGGAGGTGATGTTACAAGAGAAGAAATACTGACCCAAGGAAAGACTATAGAAGACTCAGGAATCAGGAAAGTTGCAGAGAAGACCCAAACTTTTGATGCAAAGAAAGAAAGACATATATTTGAGGAGGCAAGAAAAGAGTTCAAAGAAGACCAAGGCTCTTCATCAAAGACACAGCCAGAAGTAAGGGAATATGGGATGCCTCAGGCATTTGATCAGTTTTCTTCGCCAAGAGAAGGAAAATATGTAAGAAAGCTCATGGAATTTATATATACTTGTATTAAGTTTATTTAGGATGAGAGCGTTATACAAGAGCTACAAAACTTAATCAGACAGTATGAGCTAGGAAAGATCGACCCCTTACTGAATAGGGCAGTACACCAAATCGCTAAAAAGAGAAGGACAAATAAGGAATTACACTTGAATGCTCAAATAGGAGAATATGATATAGACTATGTGGTCCTCGACTTAGGGTTGGAGGTCAATTTCATGATGAAGTAAGCTTGGGAACTGATGGGAAAACCAAAGTTGATCTATTCCCCTATCAGGCTCAAGATGGCTAATAAGCAAGCTGCAAGCCCCTTTGGCAGACTGGAGCATGTCCCTGTGGACATCGACAGAGTAAGAACATTTGCAGATTTTGAGGTAATTGAGATAGTTGATGATAGTTGTCCTTACCCCGTGCTGTTAGGAATTGATTGGGCTTTCAATAATTCCACTGTGGTTGATTTAAAGAAAATATGTATGAATTTTGAAAGAGATGGCCTTAGGGTCATTGCACCTTTAGATCCAGATGAAGGTCAGAGATACACAAAGCACAGAGAAGAATACCATGCATATGAGTTGGAAAACATATACAAATTAATAGCTAGACAACAGGATTACATTAATCCTATGACCGATGGAAACCTAAGCGCATGTTCATCAGACTCAGAAGAAGCACTGGAGAACTGGCAGAAAAAAAATGTATGAAGTATCTACAAGAAGATGTGCTAGATTAACCAGAGAAGTTCGTTGGATCGACACAAAAGTAAGTAACTTACCCACCTTTGATGGTCTGAATCCTTTAGAATCCTTCTTGTCAGACTTTGAAGAAAGTGTACCAATGCAACAAATATTGTTGGAAATGGATGAGGCCCTGAAAGCCACACCAGCAAGATGGTGGGGGACACATAAAAACAACATTGCAGAATGAGTACAATGTTGTACCTTGATGATAGTGTGGTTTGCAGCACAAGTAGAAGGATGTGAAGTTTGATACATAGGTCGAAGCTGCCCAAAGGACCATGTGCAAAGTTGCGAAGAATCCTGGAGAAACATTCCTCAATATCAGTGGGTGCACAAGTTCATCAACACACTAGACACAACCCCTATCAACTGGTACCTTCAAGTGGAGTTGTGCCTCATCACTACAGATTGGGAAGGTATGACTCAGAATTTTGTAACCACCTTCTTATTTGAAAGTCAATATCCTTCAGTAGATCAAGAATTGTAGATTGTAAGATAGAAAGTATTCGAGGAGGCATCTAACCTCCCTTTGGAGAAAGAAGAGGACGAATGGATTGTGCCTCTCTAGAGACTGCAAGGCTATTGCAACATCAATGTTGATGAAGATGATGATCCAATAAAGGTGAACATTGTAGAAATAGAAGGCCAAAGAGATGTGGAAGGACCAGGAGTTGAGTTACCATTCATTGGACAACCAATCAAGATTAAGAAGGTCAATATTGGAATAGAAAAAACACCTAAGCTTGTAAATGTTGGAGATTATTGGGATGCTGCTACTATTGACAAGATTACAGAATTATTGCACGAATATCAGGACTTGTTTCCAACTTAGTTCAATGATATGAAGGGAATTATTGGGCCTATGGGAGATATGAGGATCCCTTTGAAACCAGATGCAAGACCAGTCAAATAGAAACCCTACAGACTGAACCCTAAATATAATGAGAAAGTGAAGATTGAGCTCGACAGAATGATGGAAGCAGGGATTATAGAACCTGCACAAGAGTCAGAGTGGATTAGCCCTATAGTGGTATAGGACAAGAAGACAGGAGAGATCAGGATCTGTGTAGATCTCAGGATGTTGAATGATGCCTGTTTTCATTACCCCTTCCCTACACCATTCACTAACGAAGTGTTAAATAATGTGGGAGGCCAGAAGGTATACTCTTTCACAGATGGATTCTCAGGATACCATCAGATCTGGATTGCCAAGGAAGATTTCCATAAGACCACATTTGCAATAGAATGGGGGTCCTATCACTATATAGTGATGCCATTTGTATTTAAGAATGCTCTAGCCATCTTTTCCAGGGTTGTGGTTGAAGCAATCAAGGAGTTTTTGCATAAATTTCTAGAAGCATATTTTGATGATTGGACTGTTTTTAGTTTATTGAAAAATCATATTGAATATCTAAGGATAATGTTGGAAAAATGCTTGTAGTGTTAAATTTCCTTGAATTTGAAGAAATTCATCTTATTCTCACCATTTGGAGTTATGTTAGGTCATATTGTATGCAAGCAGGGATTGCTGGTCGATCCATCTAAAATTTCCATTATAGTTGATCTACCCCCTCCTACTTCAGTCAAACAACTGCGCACTACACTGGGACATACTGGATACTACAGGAATTTCATTAAAGGATATGCCCAGCTTACAGCACCCATGGAGAATCTTTTGAAGAAATACTTTTAGTTTAGTTGGACAGAAGAGTGCCAACAGAGCTTTGACAAACTAAAACAAAAAATGGTTATTGTGCCTATTCTGGTTTTTCCAGATTGGAGCAAGGAGTTTCATGTGCATGTCAACGCATCTTCTATTGCTTTAGGAGTAGTGTTAGTACAACCTGGGGAAGGATATATTGACCACCCATTATCCTTTTCTAGCAGAAAGCTATCAACTGCTGAGATCAATTACACCACTATCGAGGGAGAGGGGTTAGCCATGGTGTATGCATTGCATAAATTTTTCCACTACTTGTTGGGAGGACACCTTAAAATGTTTATTGATCACTCTGCACTGAAATACCTAGTCAACAAGCCAGAGTTGGGGGGGAGAATATTCATATGGCTTCTTCTCTTTCACGAATATGACTTTGAGATCATAGTAAATCCGGGAAGAATGAACAAACGTCCTGACCACTTGTCGAGGTTAGAACATGGAGAAGAGCCCACTAGTTTGGAGGATGCACTATCGGACACACAGGTGTTGGACATTAGAAAGATTGATGACCACTTCGCAGAAATAGTCCAGTTCCTATCAACAGGAATGGCACCTAGTGAGTATACAATCCCCCAGAAAAAACAGATAGTAGTGCGCGTTCTAGAATTTTCACTTATAGTTGGACAACTCTACAAGATGGGACCTGATGAGATATTGAGAAGATGTGTTATGGAGGCAGAGAAACCATTGATCCTTGTAGAAGCTCAAAAATGCATCGTAGGAGGACATTATGCAGGGAAATCAACTAAGATCTTGGAGACAACACTGATGAAGATTTGCAATGTGAAGAGGGATGACTGGGATTTAAGAGTACCAGCAGTACTTTGGGCCTATAGAACCACTTGCATACATGTTGGCCCTTGGTTATGAATGTAAGCGAAGATCAAGGAAAAAAAGGCAAAATGCGAACTGCATGGAAGACACAGTGACTGTTACTGGGTCGAAGTGACCAAAAAAGAAGAAAAGATGGAGCGAAGTAAAAGGAATCAAGTCATTGAACGAGGAGATCGAGAATGACAGATAAACAAGGAAGAAGGATCGTGGACAACTCAACAATAGAAAAAATCCACTGTTGGATGCTTTAAAGTACCACGTGAGAAGGAAGGAAAGACAGGTTGGCCAAGCCCTGAAAGCGCAAGTCAAGTTGACCTAGGGTTTTAGACACCTAGGGTTTTGGTATCTAGGGTTTTGACACCTAGGTTTTGACCTAAGGATGTCGGTGACTAATTGTAATGTATAAATAGAGGTCAAGAGGACCTGGGATGGGTTATTGTCATTGTTGTTACTAATGTTGGTACTATTATTGTTGTTTTGTGATCGAGTGAGTAATATCGTGAGAGAGAGAAGTGCCGAGTACGAGAGCCTTCTGTATTGTAATATCTTTAGCTGGGTGTGAAGATCAACCCTGTAGCTGGGTGAGCAGGGAGAGGAGAGATAGAGAGAAGAAGAAAGAAGATCTGCTAGCTAAGAGCGAAGACAAGAACTGTATGCTTCATCTTAATAAATTATAAAGCAAATTTCTGTGGACATAGCCCTAGAGAGAGGGTGAACCACGTATATCTTATCTTGTGTGTGTGATTGATGCTATGCTCTTTTACCTTGTTATACTGTTGTTGCATTACTATGGTAGATCTGATATATGTGTGGAATAGATCTAATTTGATAAGTGATATATCCATGTTGTATTGTTCTAGTGTTGAATCCACTTGATGGTTCCCTTGGTTGTAGACATCTCTTTCTTGCAACCCCCCATAGCTACTTCGAGTGAGACTGCATTTGCTTCGGGTGAGACTGCAGCTTCTTTGCAGGTGTAGATGAAAGGGCCAGTAGTTAGGACTTGTTGGTGCACTCTTGGAGCTGAACCCCGGGTCTACCCCTATGCCAACAATACTTGCATCAGTTCCATGTCAACATCAAGTATAAGACAGGGAACATAAATCATGTCAGTGACTTCCTTAGTCGACCTCCCATTGTTGCACTCACCATCGTGCTCCATTCCTGTGGGAATGAGGCATCTAAGTGGCCCCAAATTTATCATTGAGATATTTACTTTGCCACCACCTATCAACTCTTTGGTACAGGAATGAATGTCAATGATTTTTACATTCGGGATGGGATTTTATGCCATTTGGTCCACCTCTTTGCTCCTGCAAGAGAGCGTGCAAAGATTATTTGGGAGGCTCATTATAGTCGGATGGTAGGACATTTTGGTATGGAGAAAACTATGGTTGTTCTACATAAACATTTTTATTGGCCAAAACTTTGATAGGACGTCAACAAGTATATCAGATCTG
>JASDQU010589183.1:124995-154027 GCA_032191745.1 Picea mariana | reverse complement strand
CTCTTTTGGTATGTATATCAATTTTATTTTAATTACAATTTTTGAATTTTGTATTATTTCACATGTTTGAATTGTAAATTTTTAATTTTTGAAATCTGTTTTTTTGCAAGTTTGAATTTCATGTATGAAGTGATCTATCTTAAAGCGATGGCTTAGAGTCCATAATTTTGGAGTTAAATGTCTTTGTTTTTGTTATTATACTAAAATGGATGTGGAACTTATGTATTTTACAGTGTTACTATTCAGACTTTGATTATAATATATATATTTCATAATTTTGGAATTCAAAATAGCAATTTTTGTTTCATATATATTTGATTTTTCATAGTATGATTTATCATAATTGATGGTAAAAAAGTGGCAAAGTTAACTTGTTATGAACTAATGTTTTGTATAAATTTGATTATAATATATATATATATATATATATATCATAATTTTAGAATTCAAAATAGCAATTTTTGTCTCATATTTGATTTCTCATAATTGATGGTAAAAAAGTGGCAAATTTAACTTGTTATGAACTAATATTTTGTTATGAACTAATGTTTTGGCATGTATTAATTTAAATGTTTCATTTTATGTTTATTGTGTACTTTCGAAAATATAAAAAATACATGATTCTATTGTCAAATAATGTTTTGTATATTCTCTTTATTACAATGCATTTTAAATTAAGCATCAAAGTCTTAAATATTTTTCTGCTATGTATTAATTTAAATGTTTGATTTTATGTTCACTGTGTATTGTCAAAAATATGATTATATTGTCAAAAGGTGGAATGGAAAAGTTAACTAATAATGAAATAATGTTTTGTGTATTATCTTTTTTACAATACATTTTAAATTAAGCATCAAACTCTTAAATACTTTTTTGCTATGTATTAATTTAAATGTTTTATTTTATGTTCACTATGTACTATCAAAAAATGATTCTATTGTCAAAAAGTGGCAAAGTTAACTAGTAATAAAATGTTCAAAATGATGTGACAAATTGGCAAAAGTGACAAAGTTAGCGATAAAATAAAATGCTCAAAATGATGTGACAAAAAAATAAATCCTTAAAATGGAAGAGATGGTCTACTCTTCTTTAATTTTATCATGTAGTTATTAAAAAAATGTTAAAGCTATAAGAGATATTCACCTAAAGGTTCATATACCCTTGAACCTAATGCAATATTATTAAAATAAAATAGAAAAAAATACTATTGAAAAAAGTAAGGGTCAATCGAAATATTGTTTAACAATTTTTCATTCTTTATATCACTATACCACTATCTTACTACTTCAAGTCAATATACTTGGAATAGAATTCATCAAATAGTTTGAATGTTATACTTCTTCAACATTAATAATTGGTTTTACTACATGACATTAAATTTGTGTATAAACTTTTATTTTACTCTACATGAAATTAAATTTTTGTATAAATTAATATGGTAAATATAAAATTCATGTTTTTTTATAAACTAATATTGTAAATATAAAATTCATATTTTCACTTTGGAAGTCATGGTGAAAACTAAAGAAGAAGGTTATATATCTCCATACACCTTAACAATCAAATGGTTAAGGGAGAATCTCTTCTCCTATAAACAATAGAATCTCCTACACAAATATCATGACCTTAAACATAAATTATTATGATATAAAATAATAACAATCAAATGGTTAAGGGAGAATCTATTATCCTATAAACAACAGAATCTCCTACATAAATATCATGACCTTAAAAATAAATTATTATCATATAAAATAATTGTGACACTTAAAATATTTATAAAGCATTACATATATATTGAAAATTTTGTTAAATTAAATACAAATTAACATTGTGAATAATTAAATATTTACTAATTGTGAAACATTAAATGTTTATATCAAAAAACAATTCAATTAAAAAAAAAAATCAATTAATTTTTTTTAATTAGATGTGGAGGTTAAATTTGATATTGAATCCTTCATATATATTAGAAAAGGTTACATTAAGGGTTCTATCAATGTAATTGGGTATCATAAAGATGTCATGTTAATGCACATACTTGAGAAAGGGTTGGTTCCATTTAGAAGTTATAAGTGGGTATCTTGGTGATCCATCACTAGAATTTTCTAGAATCTCGCAAATACAACCATGCGTAATATGTGAAGGAACTTCTCTTTAAATAGAGAGATTCTAGATAAACCTTTTACAATATATGGGAGTGGGTTCAAACATTCTAAAGCAAGTAAACCCCATCGACGGGGACGACTCCATAATACATATATGGGAATGGGTTCAAGCATTATAAAGCAAGTAAACCCCATTGAATGAACTTCATTAAAATATATTTTACTTGTCTTAACATGTGAGCCATTTCTAATCACAAGATGGAATGAGAATTTTATATCATAAAGCTGCCCTAAAACTATGCTTTCTTTAAATAAGATTAGTCTCATCCAAATGTTAGAAGGGGGCATGCTTAGAAGGATATATGATGATGGGTCTATTAGTCAGATCAGGTACTTAAATATGTCTCGTAAATATGCCTAGTAGTGAGCATTCCTAAGTTAAGATTAGTTTCATCCCTTGCCCCTAAGGATACCTCACTTCTTGACTTGAAAAAAGAACTTGTATTATATAAAATGCATGTCCCTAAAAGATTAAGTTCTCGTCTGTCCTATATTAAAGTTAGGGTGCACCCCAAATGATTCTTGGTTCTTTCACTCTTATAAAAATTTAGGTTATAACATACTTGGGCATAAATTTCCAAGTGATTCCCTCATTCATATCCTAATTAGAGTGGAATTCCCCAAGAACATACTTTTGGGTATTAATGGGGGTGTCATAATTTGTAAGTACTTCTCTTACTCTTATTCAAATAGGGTGCACCACAAGTGGTTCCCTTGTTATTATATTAATTCTTGTTTAAATCCCAAGAACATAATTTTAGCACTAACTAAGATGCAAATTCATTAGGTTGTTTTCTCACTCCTATATATGTAAATTAAGTTGTGCCCCAAGCATGTCTTTTACGTCTATACTAATTAGGGTGAAATTCCCCAATGACATACTTTTGGGTATCGATAGGGGTATAAGTTACCAAATGGTTCTTTCACTTCCATACAAATTAGTATTTCCCTAAATCCTATACTAATTAGTTTGTAAGTATTAACAATATACTTTTAGGTACGAATTGGGGTGCAGTTCCCAAGTGATTTTTTTATACATAGTACCCTTTTTATAAATATTATAATTGAAAATATGTTTGAAGATAGTCAAAACAAGTTATCAAAATCTGGAATGTACTTTCAATGAAAAATTAAAAATTCTGGAATGTACACATGTGCCAAGTTTGTTTTAAAACAATGTAATGGTATTCCATCTTCAATTATTCGTTCAAGATTGACTTTGGACATTTTCCATTTTCTAACTTTTTATTATTTATTTATTGGACTTCTATTAACTGTATGCGTGTTGCACATACCAAATGACTATATTGACAACTCGTGACATCTAACTGGTAGTCTTGAAAGTGAACATGAGTATCGGGTTGATGGGTTTCTTGAAAAAAATATCCTTTCAATACAATGAATCATCTTTCATATATAAAACCGTTATCATCAAAATCTTCTAATAGCCTCATCTTTTGTTCCGTGCATTGCATCAAATAATATTTTACGTTTTCAGTGTTGTCTATAGGTGAAACCATGGAAAAAACATCTCCTGCAAATAATTGGATATATGGGACAACAAATAATTCATGTTAGATTATCACATAAGTATGTATCTACAAGTTATTTGAAAAAATTTAAACATAAAATTTTTACCTTCTCTAACAAGATCAGAAACTCTATCGCCATCAACTGACACTATAGTTTCATTTGATTTCATCTCCTCTTAACTTGCAAGTGGAATTTTCCCTTTTACATTAAGTTCAGTATGTCTTCAAGCTTTAACATATCCTGCATTTTCGTTCTCGCAAATATCTATGGATTATGTGTCCTCTATGCAAACTGAACAAAAACAAGAGTCATTTCATCTATCAAATGCAAACCCATTTTGAAAACATTTTGTTTTAACTGAATGTATTTTTCTTGTCCCAAGTATTGTACTGACGTCATATGGGATTGATCTATTTACATCTTTGATTCCAACATATCAAAAAAGCCTTCACAAGACAAAAACTTGTTAATTTGAAATCTTTCAAGAAAATGATTGAAGATTGAATATAAATTTGAACACGTTCAAATTTATATATCCTGTGCACATACATGTAACATTTATACATAGACACACCACACATCCCTTGACGGATTATATTCATGGCTTAGCGCCATGTTGCACCATTCAACAACTTGTTTAGCGGATTCAAATCGATCGGCATGAGGGTTCAATTGATACCTTCAAAGTGTTCATTTTATATATGCCCCTGCACCGTCATGCTCTCCTTTTCCATGAGCAGTCTCAAAAAAATTCCAACAATGTGTAATGTTTAATTTTTTATGAGGACGACATAACCAATAGAATGATCATGCAGATTTGAACTGACCCGCACACCCAACAATTCCAACAATGTGTAATGTTTAATTTTTTATGAAGACGACATAACCAATAGAATGATCATGCAGATTTGAACTGACCCGCACACCCATCAGACCATATCCAATGTCAATCGAATCTGATTTTGCATTCTTTCAATCAATCATAAAATTTATCAAAACAATGTTGTACATAATGTGTGTCGTGTGCTCGATCATCACTTATATAAAAGTGATATTCTTTAATAACATGTAGATTGTCGTTGGTGCCTTCTATGTTTGGAAGACTTCATTGAGCATGTCTATATAGAACGTGGAAAAATATGGTGACTTGATCATAATGATAATATTTGCTATGTATTTCTTTCTGTGCAGCGAATGTGTAATTCTCTGCAAAATCAACTACAGACAAAATTGTCCCTAGTGGAAACACTTCACGGGATTGTTTGAATTGTAGATCTTGCCATCGAGCTCTATGTGAATTCTTGATGTATTTATAGATTTCTTTCTCAAACTTCTTCAAAAATTCTATCACTCTGATATTATCTACCTTCAAATCAATCCTTTTGGAAATAACATTTGAAGACTGTGGAGCCGTGCTGCTCATATATTCATATCTTTTCCAATTGACTCTATATTAGAAAATGATTGATCATTCATATCAATATGATACTTTGAATGAAACAAACTTAGATTTCCACAACGATCACATTTCTTTCCACCAACACATTTTTTTTTGTAAAATAAATCTTCATCTTCTCTTTCACATAGAATTTCAGATATAAAAACACAGAATGTGAAAGGAGGAGGTGAACCTGGCCATAAAGTTTTACCAAAATCCAAAAAAGTGTCGTAATACAACTCAAACTCCACATGATAACGACAACAACACGTGTCACATACAGTGATGGGTCTAATAAACCATGGTTTTTGTTGCACAAATGTATTGATGGAAATTTTAACTTCTTTGTGCTATTCTTTGAACTTATTAAACAACTCTATTTGTGTCATTGGAAATATATGTATTGGATGTTCTTCATATTGATTTCATGCTATTCTTCGTCGCAACACATCCCTTGTATGTGGTGAAACACGAGATTCTTCCAACCAACAATTACGGGCCAATTCTTTTACATTTTATGCAAGTCTATCTTTGTAGGGTTGTCTATAAATCACTGCCCAACAAGCCAATTCATCATTTACATCTATTTGGAAACAAACTTTTCTATGTTTGTGCAATGTTTTTCTTGACGTTCCCATCGTTTTTGCCATGTGTCATGTCAAACGATCTTTTATATTGCTAGCTGAAACAATTATTGTTTGTATCGCTCTACGTGCAACATGGACATCTTATTTTTGAGATTTTACAAAATCTTTTAATACACTAGTTATATTGTTAAAAACATTCGGTGTCACCTTTGTATCATTTGTTGACTTTTGAATACCCAATAATGATGTAGCTTATTTTAACTTTCTTGACTTCATTAGATAAAGTAAAAATTGAGCTTGTATTTTGACTGATTCATGTTTGAAAAAAGTATTATACATATTCTTAGTTCGATATCTTATATAATGCTTAGTTTTTTTCTTCCCAAATTTGTGAGTATCAACATTTTCTAATATTTCATCATCAATGTTGATAGATTCTCCTACATATTTCAATTTAAAGTTTATATTAAAAAACATAACACGAACATAAATTCACTAAATTATATATATTTGAGTGTTCATCTTGTATTATCTAAGTTTGTGTACATACCTATAGGTGATTCGTCTTCTACTTCAATTTCAGTTTCAACATCTTCTGCTTCAATTTCGGTTTCAACGTCTTCTTCGACATTATGAGACAAATCTATTGATGTTTTTTGAAAAACATCAATTTGTAATTACAATCAATTATATTAAATTTACAATATTTTAAATTTGAATTCTGTACTTTTTTAATACAGTCCCAATGTGTGTCGTGTGATCGATCATCATATGTGCATGAATACCTGGTTGAACTTCTTCTTGTCGAAAATCTCTATTGACATTATCATCGTTTCTTTCTTGAATATTTGCACGTTCTTGTTTCTTTCTCCGATAAAGCTCTTTCCTTTGTTTGATTTGGCGAGTATCATCTCGAGTGCGATCATATTTTCTCTTGCGCAAACTTTTGTTTCCCATGACTTTTATAGTTATCTGTAAAATATATGTTAAACAAAGAATTCACCTTGAAAAAATGTTCAACATTTATCTTTCAACATATAAATTGTTATTCCAATAAAAACTTGAACAAACATCAATTACCTTATTTAACAAAAACCAAAAAGATGATTTGAAGCTTTGTTTAAGTGCTCTAAAAAACCACCATGTATCGATATCGATCCTCTGAATAAGCCGATGGAACATAGGGAAGAAATAAAGAAAGAAAATAATACAACTGCAATCAGTAATAGAAATGCTTTGAAATCCCTATCCTCGAGATTATATATGTTTGTCCATCCGATGAATTGTGTTAAATGTGTTTGGCCGAAATCTTATTTATACAATTTGGCGTGAAATGAAACGATACGATGTGTCTTTTCATTTTTTCCGACTGACAGAATTACCTCAACATCCTTTCGGCCGAAAGAAGGTTTTTTGGACAGAAAACCTTGGAAACCGTTCAGTTTTGATGCCTTCCGTTATATTTTATTCTTTCGACCGAAATAATAGTTTTTCGGCCGAAAACATGAAATTGGGACTGAAAACAAAAACCACAGAATTGTCCCAAGCTTACCTAAACTTCGGAGGTTGCAGATTCCTGCAAATACTGAGAATTTGGTTTCGAAAATGACACCAACATTTCCAAAATTGAATATACTTTCAATTCCTATAATTTGTTTTCATTTTCTTTAATTTTATCTATTTTTATTTAATTTGTTTTTAAAATCACTACATAATATTTTTAGCAGACATTATGATTTGGTGAAATGAAATATCGGTATCTCTAAAAATGTACAGTGAAAAATTTGGAAAAAAATATATTCATAATCCTTAAACTGTTCTTTTCAAAAGGGTATATTTAGATTTTAGTTTTAAGTAAAAATTAAGATAGATACAACGTGTAGAAAAACATGTGTTTAAAATCTGCAACATTTTCAGCTTGGTCAACTAAAAAAAATCTAGAAATTATAATATTCATCCGTTAGATTCAAAATTATAGTCATAATAAAATAGAGTCTCTGTAGATTGTTGCAGTATATTTTGTTTCTTAAAAACATAAGCTTAATAATAGATACATTGTTGTAGAAAAAAGTAACTCATTATCATTCCTTTCATGTTTAAGGAACATACTGTTAAACAATTGTCAAATTGACATATCAACTCGTGATACAAAAAATTTGAAAAATAGTCATTTGAAATCTAACAAAATTCTTCACAAGTTTTGTTTTTATTGTAAAGTGAAATTCTAAATAAATAAAATACTTTTGTATGCCAGAAGTTGAAGAACTTGTAAAAATATAGTTTTTTTTTCTCATAAAACAAGTAAAAGTGTAACTCATCTTCATGATTTCACCCTCTGATTAATCTACAATAGAAAAACCACATAATTTTGATAAGCTGGGTCTCTCATGTTTTTGTCTCTTTCTCTTCTAATTCTTCTTTCTATCATTATGTGCTATTTGGTTTTTCATTTATTTTGGTTTCTTAGACTTTTAATATTTTTAAGTGTGTACATTAATATTATTATGTCTTTCCTTATGTTTGTATGGTTTATTATTTATCAATATTTTCTTATTACGAGAATTTGAACAATATAAGATTATGTTTTATGAGAGGGTTATTAACTTTATGCTTATTTTATCTTATTATGTATTGATTCTAGCTTTAAAATCTGAGGTTTCTTGTTAGTATTTTATTGTTTGTATGTTCTTTTATATTGTCACTTTATTATTTTTATTATGTATTGATTCTAGCTTTAAAATCTGAGGTTTCTTGTTAGTATTTTATTGTTTTGTTGTTTGTATGTTCTTTTATATTGTCACTTTGTTATTTTTATTTTTCAATCGTCGTCTATTTTGATTTATTGCATAAGGGTGGGAATGGGTTGAGGAATTAATATATTATGTTTTACTATTAATCCCCGCCCTCATAATACGAGGGTTAGTTATTAAGTTTTTAATTTAATAATTTGATTTTTTTTATTTTTTATTTTGATGTTCATATTTTTAATTCTTTGTGGTTTTATTTTTTATTTTTCAATTTATTTATTTTAAATTTGTGGTTATTAATCCTTCTACTTAATTAATGCATATCTTCTACTTAATTAATGCATATAGTTAATTAATACATATGGTTACTTATCAATAGGATTTGTAATATCTTAACTTTAAATACTTCATATTATTATTCCTAATTATTATTATAACTAAAATATTATACTTAATATAACATAACTAAAATATTATGCTTAATATAACATAATAAAAAATATTATGATTAATATAACGTAAGAATAATATTTTTATGTGTTATTACATTAGGTTTATAATAACATTATGGTTTTATTACTATAGTTGTGTATTTAACAATTTTTTATTTTTCAACTTTGGAATTCACATAAGTAACTTTTTAGAGTTTTTTTTGGTTTCTATTCGTTTATGTATATAGTAAGAAGGTGGTCCTGGCTTCTTGCTTGATTCTTTGTCTCGATCATGGATTATATTACTATGGTAGATTTTCCAAGCAATTTTAATAAAAGTTGTTTTTTTAACCTAAAGAAATTTACATAATAAATAATGTTTTTCTAATCAAAATAAATGAAATTATACTTTGTGAATGATTTTTAAAGTAAATTATGTCTAGGAGAAAAAAATTTCCAAGCAATTTTAATAAAAGTTGTTTATTTAACCTAAAGAAATTCACATAATAAGCAATGTTTTTCTAATCAAAATAAATAAAATTATACCTTGTAAATGATTTTCAAAGTAAATTATGTTTAAGAAGAAGAAAATTCCCTTACAAGAAACATCTTTGTTAATCAAATGTTTTGACTTTCATGTCTAAAATGTCTATCTAATAAAATGTTTTGACTTTCATGTCTAAGATGTCTATCTAATATGTCTCTTTGTTGATAAAATGTTTTGACTTCCATATCTAAGATGTCTATCTAATATACACAATTATTTGGATATTTTTCCAACAATTTGTAGACATGTTACCCCTACAATCTAAATGGAATGCAGAAACGAAGGCTATACTCAAAGTCACTCAGATGTATATTTCTCTCCAAAACTTATTTATCTCCTCTAGTGGCAACAATAGATCTTTCCCATGCTTGTCCTTTTAGTAACCTTTAAGCCACTGATCTTTTTATAATGCATTCATGTTTTATCATCTTTCATTATTAGACTTTATTAGACTTGTGATATTTTGAACATGACATATGCTACCTCCATAATCATTACATATTGACTTCATGCTATTTGATTGGTTTCTAAATTTAATATTAAAGGTGGAATTTCTCATGCATATGTTTTTAAGTCCACATCTTTATTGGTAAATGATAAGAGTAAAAGTAGTTCCTAAGTACAATTTTCAAACAAACAAGATATACCTATCTTAGTATTATCAACTTTTGCAAGTACGTTGTTATGGTTTTCTACGGATGGTTTAATTTATCAACTTTTGCAAGTACGTTGTTATAGTTTTCTACGGATGATTCAATTTCTCCAAATCCATTGGTAGATATTCCAAATGAGGATACAATTGGGAAAATATCCGCTTTCCACATGTTTCACCTAAATGTTCTGAATCCCAATTAATGTTATGAACACACGAATCTACCAATTCCACTAAATCCTTTCTTGCTTAAATGGTGGATGGCGATAGCTACACTATCATTATCCAAGACATTATTATGGAAAATTATTTCGGTCAAATTTTTGGTGTTGAATTAGTGCAATACAAAAATACTTATTTATAGCTATTTGAGTCTTTCTTTTCTAATAACTACTACCCCGACTATAGTTCCACATGCTTGCCACTTCTAGACCCTTCAATAATGAGATTTACATTTTCAAAGTAATTCGAAATCAAATATTTATCGAGTCATCATGAGCCACAATTCTAGACAAAAGGTTGTTGGGATCATATAATTATTTTATGTTTGGAAAAATAGCGAAAGGCATTTTAAGTTACCAGTCGATTAATTATCTTCTAGGCACAATCTCTTTAAGCTAAGAAAAGAACCAAAATCAAGTTAGGAACAAAAAAGGAGTTGTGATCAATACATAAGTCATCCAACACTTTATCATTCAATTTTTGTAGAAGTATATGCCCTATAAAATTATTTCTTCACAATGGATTGTGCATTAACATCAATAGATCTCTAGCTTTTATTGTATTTCTTCTTTGAATTAGCATAACTATTCCTATTAACTTTTAGTTTTCCATTGTTATCTATTAAAGAAATTAAGAATTCTTAACATACAATCTGATTTAAAACAAAATCTTTAAAAAAAAATTAAGTCATGATCATAAGTTACCTCAATGAATAAACCAACAACCATAATTAAGAATTTTTGCAATGATCCAAATTAATCCTTGAATAAGAATAAGGCCTAGCGAAAAAAGGCAATTTAGCCTAAAATGAAGGCATAGAAAAAAGGAGACAATCTAGCCTAAAATGTGTCGAATTCAAATATAATTTTATAACTCTTGTCTCTCTAGATTTGAATGATTGTCATGGACATTCTTCAAATCCCTTTCATTGCACCAAAATGATTCAATCTAAATTGTGTCTATTGTCTGATTGCAAGAAATTATATGCACTTGGTTTTTTCCAAGATTGATGGCTTTCATTTTATAATTGAACTTTCATTTATGTTGTTTTCACTTTCCCTTTTTCTTTCTTAGTGTGGCCAAATGTAATATCCATAATAGAATCTAAAGGAATCACATTAGCCATAATTTTGAGGGAATAAATTATTGTGTAAACAAATTCTTTCTTAGGTTAAGATAGAATAAAATTATAGTAAAAACATGTCCTTAACCTCTTCACCTTGCAAGGTTGACTACGGTTAGATTTTAGAAGCAATAGAGAGCCTACTTCATGTCCATATGACTTGTAATTCAACAAAACTTTTCTTTGGATTGCTATTATAGTAAATCTCCTAAAATMTTTTGATTCATGCAAGATACATCTTATTGGTGTATAGCTTAAATTTTCCACTTTATATATTTTTTCRTACTTGTATACTCTTACACTATTTTTAATCTCTATATGATATTGATTTTATTTAGAGGATTATACACAACTTGTCTAGTAAACAAGGTATGGAGTTTACCTTGATTAATTGRTGGGAATTGAAATGGTGGTTTTATGGGATTACCCTTGTTTACTCCTATTATGATGGTCAATAAAATAATAGATGGTTATTTGGTTTTCATTTYTCCCAAAGGAAATATAAAGMTTACTAAGTTTAAATCTTTAATTGATTCTTTTCCTAGYTATGAAATGATTTTTCATCATGGCATGGCCAAATTTATTGACATATATTTATTGTAGAATTGGCATACCCCTCTGCTAGAAATACTTATCCTTGATCATGTAAATAAAGGACATTAAGTGCATGGTGAATTTCCACAGATGCATCTCCAAGGTAGGAAAAGACATGCTCAACACCCTCCCGCTCGATCTTCCCATTGGAGAACCATTCCTAGGTATTGACTATTCAACATCATAATCATTACTAGAAAAATTTATACTTTGACATATGTGAGTTCATATAAAAATTGAATGACATGTTGAGGAGGAATTTATTCTTCAAATTTTTGATATGTCAAAGGCCATCTTGTCTCCTTCTCTACTAGTTCCTATATCCAAGCATATAATTTTGGTTTTCCTTACCTCTTTTTCATTTAATAGTGTATCCCTTGCATTACAAGTTGCACGTTTGCATATAGAGAGACATGTAATTGCTTCATCTTTTCAATATTGAAAGATATATGTCAATATGAACAATGTTGGCACAACTTGCAAAGGACTCCAATTTACCAGTCACTCTATCATCCAATAGAATATCTGTTGGAATTATTAACTTCTACTTGTCTTATGTGTGTTCATATTTGTGATTATGATTGTTATTGGTGATTATTGGGTAGAATTTGTTTYTATGTAAATAGTTTGTCACCAAGTATTTAGGAGGTTGTTAGATCTATTTGGATTTGAGAGATTCTCTTCAGCTAGCTAGGTCTTAGTTTGGTGTGTGGTTGATATATTCTCTCAACTGGTTATTAGTGTGAGCAAGACAATGTGTCTATCTTGAGACAACATTCATGTRGTTATATGTGTAGTAGTACATTGATTTATTAGAGCTCTAAACACAATTTTGGTGTGTAATAATGTCTACTATCCCATTTCTCTACAACAACAACAAAAGTAATGTATTATCTTTATCCACTATATAATTGGAATAATTTCCATGCCCAAAATCCCTAATATTTTATCATGGGAGGTGTAATACCCCTCGAATAAAATAAAGCAACATGTTAAATAATTTCCTTAAGTGGAAGATTCGAATGTAGAGTTAGTGGGTAAATTTGACTCTTAATTATTTAATTATTGTGCAAGACAGTGACTTGTCAAGTGTCCTTAGTTACTGGACAAATGTAAGAGACAATAATTTTATTAATTAAATGAAGGAAATAAAAGGAACAACCAAGTTAAGAGGAGATGATTATGAATCCATGAGTGGGGAACAAGTTGAAGCTAACCCTAGATAGGAAATAACAAGTGTCAGAATTCAATTCTAGTGATTGACACACCCTGAAAATCAGGGATTTCCCCAAGCTGCGAAAATTCCAAAGGAGGGAAAAGAGATGGAAAAAATATAAGGCCTGGAAAAAAAAATAAAGATATACACATGTCTAAGGAGGTAGGACACTGCTTAGCATGTGGAAGAAATGAAATAGACTATTAAAAGATTTCTTTCTGTAGAGAACAAAAGAGAAGGAGTTGTTGTGTGAACACTATACATGTTAGGAAACAGTAAAGAACGAAAGGAATGTTGAAACACGAAGCTTAGTTTGTCCTTATGGATCAATGATCAGGCTTGTGGGTGATTGGATCAAGTGATTTGGCTCATCCATTCTACGACTGGGTGGAACTTGGTTGCTCCTTCTGTTTTCCAAGTTCTTATTTAAGTTATTCGTTAAATATATAATAGCTATGTTATTGTTATTGATGGATTTCAATTGTATATTATTGATTTGATACAACTACAGGTTCAAATATAATCATTATAGGGTAGTTGAATCTAATTTGTTGCATGAAAATAGTATTTTATGCATAAAGAAAGATATTTATATATAGGAGTAGATCTAAATTTTTTAGATCAATATAATCTATGATAATGCATGAATTTTCATCTAAATTATGTAAAACAATTCTTATAGGTTTGTCCAAACTAAATCGTAGACACATAGAGAAGGGTACTACATTTAGAAATCAAATATATATATATATATATATATATATATATAATGGAGTAAATAAATATTTGAAATGTCTGAATCCTGTCTAAATATTATAACTCCTTACTCTCAAACTGCAGAGAGGAGACTGTAACTTGTTTGTTTTAACCTGAAACTAATAGATATTTCCCTGTTGCGCTTGTGCATGTGTATGGTTATTTTATTTTTATTGAATGAGTTCTGTGATTTGGTTTTAAGTTTCAATTGTTTCTCTTCTTGTAGTCTAAATGCAAGGAATGCACAGTGCCAACGCAAGGTGTGCGGAGGCCGAACCCTTTACAGGTTCATAAGTTAAGTAGGGATAGTGCATTTCTACACAAAGTTAGCTCAAGGAGTGTGTGGGAGAATAAATTTTTAAGGGTCAAAGCTCAGTAGAGATGCGCAAGTGTGCACCAAGGTTCATTTAATCAAGTGGAAAAGGATCAAGAGAAATAACGTGTGTAGAGTTCCAAGTGGGGACTCAAGGAGTGAAAAATCCCTTTGTTTAAGAGCAGGTGGATGAGATATGCTCGTGAGGAGTAGAATTTCCTCACAACCATTCAATTAGTTAGAAGAGTGCGATCGTTAAGCCCTGAGTCCTTCGGACTTCGTCACTTCAGAGATTTGGAGACAATTAACTGTGGTTGAGAGGAGCAGAGGCCCGAAGCCCTGAATCCCAGAGTTAATCTCAGTTGTAGATCTGGTGAAGCATCAGTCATAGCTCCCCGATACTTTTGACAGTTTAGAGGTTCATACATTCCAGAATTTAGTCGTGGTTGTTTGAAGTGAAGGAACCATGGAGCAATGGAGTTCCAAAGTGATTATGAACCATTGATTGGAGGAAAGTGAGGTTCGTTGGATTCCAGAGACATATGAAAATTCGACACTCCAGATAATTTGGTCATTGTTGTGTGGAGTGGAAAATCCCCTGAAGCCTGGAGTCCCTAATCCTTTTACAATAGGAGATCGTGCAAGAGAGGTGGATGCCTATCCGCCATCCAATTGAGTATTTCCTCCAAAATTGACGAAGTGTTAGGATACAGTAAGGACCTACATGTGTCGGTCAAGTCACTTTATGACCAGATTAGACCGATAAAGAGTCTGATGGTTTTAAGTGGATTTTTTTGGGGTGAATTGTATCGGAGCTCTAGAGTTCCAGAGCACCGGAGTTGATGAAGTGGTAGGATAGGGTAAGGACCTACACCCATCAGACAATTCACTTTATGATCGGATTCGAACGACAAAGACTCTGACGCATTTAAGGTGATAATTGTTTTGAGTGAATTCTCTCAGAGTTTCGGAGTTTCGAAGCACAAGAGTACCTTTCAACTGAGTTCCTAGGTTTAGCCTGTGGTCACGTGTACAACTTCTCAGAAGGAAAAGGACCCCCACATACAAGAAATTTTGTGCAGTGTGTGGTGAAGTGCCAGTGGTACAAAGTTAAGGGGTTCTGCAAGGACCCGTGAACCACTTCGGCTCTTGTGAAACATGCCGCTCTAGCGCACTAAGCGAACTTATTCTTTGAGGACACTTGCTCACAAGTGATCGGGATTATTATGAAATTAAAACTTTTGATTTTGATTATGAGGCGTTATGGGATGATGACATATTGTTTTACCGCCTCGACATAGACATGTGCTATTGACTCGGTTTTACTGAGTGTGCAGGATTGTGGACCTCAAGGATGCAGAGGCATCGATTGAACCCCTTGGACTCTAGATCGAGTCAGGGAGTGTACCCTTGGGGTTTGATTGTTTTACTGTGATATCAGCGCCTCTGATTAGATGATATGAAATGGATATGTTCTAACATGATTTGTTGATGATGCAAGCTGATGATAGCTTGTCGACCAGACTCACATGTGGAGTAAAGGGGTCATGCACGACTACCAAAGATGTTGAGGGAGAGGTGTGGACAACAGCCCTGCCACAGCCTACTAGCACTCCCGTCGTGGCTCGAATTGTAGGTTAACGTTTACCTAGTTCAAGAGGACCCACGATGCCGTGAGGTCAGACTGCGACAGTCGCTCACGATGATTCTAAGGGGCGCGCAATAAGGTGAGGGCCTTATTCCTTAGAGGCCCTTAGTCTCCCACAAGTTCACCTGGGGGAGTATTGACTCCAGGGGTTTTTGATGTCTACCAATTCAGTCAAGAGGCGAGTGGCACCCTTGGAGCATGTAGTGCGTCCTGAAAGGCACATCGCGCAAGGGAACAGATGAGGCGAGTGGCACCCTTGGAGCACCTAGTGCGTCTTGAAGGGCACATCGTGTTGTTTTGATAAATAAATGAACCTAGACGGCCTTAGGATGAACAATGTGATAAGAATTTAAAAAAAAAAAAAATTCCCTAATAAAATGTCGCTCATCACGAAAACTAAGGTCTAGGTCTAAATCATGCTAGTGGCAAAATTTTATCCTTTTTATTAAAAAAAAAAGGATATATATATATATATATATATATATATATATATATATATATATATATTAAAAACAAAATAAATAAAGAGTATGATCTTCGTTAAATCTTGTAACAAGGAGGGAGTAAGAAATTTAATTTATTCAAAAATCTGTTGGAATAAATTTTTAAAAAAAAGGGAATTAATTGTTTTATTATTTTTGATATATTAATTAAATGAGAAAAGAGAAAACGGGTTAATTTCCACACCTTCCTTTTTGAGTTCTAATTAAGAAGGAGAAAGAAGGAAAATCTAAAATATTAGGAAACTAGGAAAAGAGGTAAACATAAAAAGGGAAAAGGGGAACATAAAGGAAAAATCAGAAAGTCAAAATTAGTAAGTATCTACCATTTAAGGGATTTCTAATTTAGACTGAACTAGTAATTTAATGGTGGGGAAAGTCATTAAAACATGTAAGAGAATTTGGGGACACCTAGGAATGATTCTAGGAGTAACTCTAGGTGGGTGAGGGAAACAAGTATAATTAATTAATTAAAGAAATTAATTTATGGAGGAATGAAGGGGATGGATGACAGTTGTACGGGAATGAATTTTTAGGAATTAAATTTTAAAAAACTTAATTAAACGAGATTTTAGGGAAGTAAGGAACCACGAAACTCTATATAATGAAGGGAGGAGATGGAGGTTGGACCATATTCTGGTTGCGTAACGTTACGCTGCAGAAATATCTACTTGACTGATTTACTTGTGGGAGTTGGGATACCCAGCTCGGACATGAGTGGTAGCTCCGCCTTGCGAGGCGAGCTGGGAGCTAGCCGAAATCTCTGAATAGTGCGTGTGCCCCCTTTGCGGCTCGGGGGGCTAAGGGGTAAGAAGAGTACCCCTAGCATTGGCTGAGAGGTACCGATGAAGTCTCGACGTTCGGCGAGCGGGAGTTTCACGGAGCGCGCGAGATGTCATTCGGAGCGGGCGAACATGCAACAGTACACTTTCTTCGTTTTGCATGGTAAATTGTTTTAGAACTTATGCTCGAATCTGCATTTTTACTTGGGTAAGTGAACTGATTGTCTAGATGGTTTTCTGAAATTTTCTTAGCCTAGCTCGATAATAGATTGACTCCCATGGCTTCATTTCCCTGCACGTCTTGACCACCTTGTTGTGTTGATTGTGACCTTCGTGATTGTTTAGACTTCGTCCCTAGCTCACCAGTCCTCGCCTTAGCAGTCAGCCAGGAGCCTGATCTACGGTCGTTGCATTAGCGTTAAAAGACCCATGGATCTCAACGCCCTGCATTTTTGTGCGAAGATGATGAGCGAAGGACAAACCTGTTAGCCGGTTGCCCTTGATGTTTGTCCCTGGTTGATTGTTGATTCTGCCATCTGGCAACGACCTCTACGTATGGATTATCTTGTGTCCTGGTTGGTTTTCTCTATGCCTTGACTAATAGAACCCCTGCAATCATTCCATGACCTTTCCCATTGGATCCTTGCGTTCTCCTACTGTTGTCTGCGTTGTATTGGAGTTATAGCCATGGAAAAACGAAATGATTTCTGGTCTGCATTTTTATTTTGGGTATTCTGGCAATGAGAAACGAAATGAATTCATCTCTGCATTTTACATTGGGTATTCTGGCAATGAAAAACAAAATGATTTTTGGTCTGCATTTTTATTTTGGGTATCTGGCAATGAGAAACGAAATGAATTCATCTCTACATTTTACATTAGGTATTCTGGCAATGAAAAACGAAATGATTTATGGTCTGCATTTTTATTTTGGGTATCTGGCAATGAGAAACAAAATGAATTCATCTCGGTATTTTACATTGGGTATTCTGGCAATGAAAAACGAAATGAATTCATCTCTGCATTTTGGGTATTCTGGCAATGAAAAACGAAATGATTTCTTGTCTGCATTTTTATATTTGGTATTCTGGTGATGGAAAGTTGAAATGGTTTCATTAACAAAACACTGCTACTGGATCCCTGTGAGTGCCCACAAAATGCTATTTTAAGGCTACGTTTTTACTGTCATTGCCCACGATTTTACAATTTCTTGATGCTGCATTTTTCTTCCTAATTGCCAGCCGCGTTTTACCCTTCGAAAGTTGACTGATTTGCTTATTGGTTGCCCACGATTTTGCCCTTAAAATGTAACAGAGTTTGCTGTTGATTTACCCACGTTTTTTTGCTTTTAAAGGTTGATATAGATTGGCGTATTTACCCACGATTTTTGGCTTTAAAACGTTTGCCTGAGCTTGCTGAATTCGCCCACGTTTTAGCTTTTCAGTTCATAAATTTACCTGCTGCGAATGACCACGGTTTGGGATTTAAAAACGGACTGTGTGATGCTGAATTCGCCCACGTTTTTAGTTTTCAATTCATCCAATTTCTTGCTGTTAATCGACCCCCTTTTTCCTTTAAAAACTTGTTTGTGTTTTACTGTTGAAGGCCCACGAACTTGCCATTTAAATGCGTGGCTGAGGTTGCCGTAAATGCCCACGGTTTTGCCCAACAAAGTTGACTGAAATTGCTGTTCACACCCATGATTTTTGCTGTTAAACTGAGGTCTCTGTTGCTGCCTTGATTGATCACGAAATTCCTTTAAAACTGTKATAGYGTTRCCCTTAAAGGGTGGGCTGMGTCTGTTGTTGATTGGACGAGTTCGCCTTAATACACACACAAAAAAAAAATTGCACTTGTTATGTGAGGCTTGCTGTCGTAACGAAATGGGAGGTTCATTACATCTTGGGAGATTTGATCCCAGACCAAGAGGTCGCACTAGCCCGTGGGGGTTTGCGTCATATGTTAACTCAAGAATGTAAGTTCAAACTTATGTATACATAGCATAAGTTAAACAAAATGGTTATCTCTAAATAAAATATAAGTGGGATTATAATAAGGTAGGAGTTACCTAGTTTAAGGTTTATTCGAATAACTCCAAAGGAAAAAGAAAATCAAAATGATAAGTAAGAATTTATCTTAGAAGTAAGAATGATAATCTATAGAGGTGATTCCAAAACCTTGAGTCTATTTTATAAACTAAGTTCACTCTTACATACAATAATAATGTGAGTATCTATGTCTTATAATCATTGATAACATTTTTTTATTTTTTTTATTCAAATAGTTGATATATTACATATGGTATCAGAGCCTAGGTTGACAACACTAGACCTTATGGGCATAAGAAAAAATTCCTAAAGATAATTATGTACGCTTAAGTTCTAACCCAGATGAATGTTTTMTTGTTAAAGTGACAGGATAATATTCAACCTCACAGTATGTCAACACAAAACAAAGAAGAAATTAAYCCTAAAGGAAATRTCAACCAACAAAATCCTGAATAGAAAAGTGAGAACAGTTCATCCTCAGAGGTGTTGGAAACCATGAGAAGCCTCATAKTGGAACTTAAGACTTTCAAGGCTGACAATGAAAATATTAAGAAAAAAAAGGAAGAGCAACAAGATCTGAATGAAATATTGTTGTAGAATATGGCCGAGAAAAGTAAATCGAGGAAATCAGAGGAAAACAAGGAGACTAGTAAACAATCATCTGAAAAATCAAGAAGAGAGTCTAAGTCAGACGGTAGACCCTCAAGCAATATTCAACCAAGAGGATAATCACAATCCACCTCTACTAATAAAACGAAACAGTTAGATCACTTGGAATGTGAATTCAAAAATATTAAACCCTCTACATTTGACAGAGAGTCAAAAACAGGTGAAGAAGTTGAAGCATGGTTGCTATACATAAAAAAATAGTTTCAGATTTATAATTATTCCAGTAATATGAAAGTTAGAATAGCCATTGATAACTTAAAAGGGAAGGCTAGCATCTGGTGGCAAGATCTGAAATTAGCAAAAGGATCAAAAGAGAAAAGAATGGAGTGGTCATAATTTAAAAAGTATTTTAAGAAACAATACATGTCGGAAAGTTACTATGAAAGAAAGAGTAAGGAATTTAATGAACTGCGACTAGGACATATGTAAATGGATGATATAATTAATAAATTCATAGATCTGTTGATATTTTTACCTTATATTAAAGAAGATAAAGTGAAAAATCATAGGTTTTTATGATGTCTACCACAATCTTATAAGGACATAATTGAATTCGACAATCCTAAATCTTTGAATGAAGTGTTTAGAAAAGACAAAATGTGTTATGAGCAATATAAAAAGAGGTCTAAAACACCTCAAGCTTAGAAGGAGAGAACACAAGATAAATTGAATCAGCGTAAGAAATGGTTTAAACCAACCCCTTACCATAACATGAATAAGGGATTTCAAATAAATGACCATCCATCTAGTACACAACAATCTCAAGGAGGGAAAAAACCAATAAATTTGGGATTTAAGAAGATTGCAGATGGTCCTAGAGAACCATTGAAATGTTTGGAATGTGGAGAACCACATTTACAAAGAAGCCGCCTACATTTAAATCCAACAAATAGGACTACAACTCACAACCTACAAGAAGCTACCACAATTGGAGATATGGGAAAATACATACAGAAAACTAATGTTACCTTGGAAGGAAGACAAGATGATCATCAGTCTATTGTAGTAGAGATCAAAGGTAAGATACAAAACAAACATGTCTCTATCGTAATAGACCCAGGGGAAATTTTGAGTTGCATAACCCCATCATTAGTAGAAAGTTGTAAATTGGAAAATGTGAAACGCCCTAAGTCTTGGTTAGTACAATTGGCCACCAGCACAAAAAGAAAAGTATCAGAATATATTTCTAAGTCTGATAGAGGAATAAATTATCAAAATACTTCGGTTAACTTAAATGTGTTACCCTTAGGATCATATGAAATTCTAATTGGTATGGATTGGATGGAATCACACAAGGTCCTGCTAAATTGTTATGAAAAATCATTTGTTTATCAAGACGAAAATGAGGTAAAAGAACAGTTCAAGGACTAAGAAAACTAGTTTCAGTGAGACAGTTATCGGCCATGCAGCTCAAGAAATGCATCAGAAAGGGATGTCAATTGTATGCAGTTCAGGTAATGGATATGTTGAATAAAGATGTTTTTGCTGATGAGATACGAAAATTACCTCCAAGAAGAGAAATAGACTCTTCTATTGACTTATTACCAGGATCTGCCCTTGTGTCAAAATCACCTTACAAAATGAGCATTCCCGAGTTAACATAACTTAAAATACATATACAAGAATTACTAGACAAAGGATATATCATACCCAATGTATCACCATGGGGGGCACCAATTTTATTTGTCAAGAAAAATGATGGAACGTTCTGACTATGTATTGATTATCGACAATTATATAAATATACCATTAAAAATAAGTATCCTCTACTGAGAATTAATGATCTATTTGACCAAGTGGGAGGAGAAAAAATATTTTTCAAGATTGATCTAAGATCTGGCTATCACCAAGTCTGAATTAAGGATGAGGATATTAATAAAACAACTTTTCAAACACGATACAGACATTACGAATTTGTGGTAATTCCTTTTCGACTCAAAAACGCAGCGACAACTTTCATGTGCCTAATGAACAATATATTCAGTCAGTGTCTAGATAAGTTTTTTTTTATTTTTATTGATGACATTTTTATTTTTTCAAAGATGGAAAAAGAACATGAAGAGCACGTAAGAATAGTGTTGCAAACGTTATGAGAACATCAACTCTATGCTAAATTCAGCAAGTGTGACTTCTATCAGAAAAAGATACAGTACTTAGGACATATTATTTCCAAAGGTGGGATATCAGTAGATCAAGAAAAGATAAAGGAAATGGTAGAATGGCCTAGAACCACGAAAGTAGCAGAGGTACGATCTTTTATGTGTATAACAGGTTATTATCGAAGATTTATTGAAAAAATTTCCAAGATCGTTTTTCCTATTAGATGTTTACAAAAAAGGGGGTAACGTTTATTTGGTCAAAAGAATGTCAGGAAAGATTTAATCAGTTAAAGGAACAACTAACTACCGCACCAATTCTTAATGTCTATGACCCTTATAAATATTTCACTATATGCATCGATGCTAGCAAGGAAGGGTTAGGTGGAATTTTATCACAAGAAGGGCACATGATTTCCTGTGAATCCAGAAAGTTAAAGGACCACGAACACAACTATGTGACACATGAATTAGAATTATCTTCTCTGATACATGCACTAAAGATATGGCGTCATTGTTTAATAGGAAGGAGATTTTGTATTCTAACTGACAATAGTGGCATAAATTATTTGTTAAATCAACAAGGATTAAATGTGCGGCAAGCAAGGTGCCTGACATTTTTAAGCGAATTTGACTTTGAAATCAAACATATTAAAGGCAATGAAAATAAAGTTGTAGACACACTTAATAGAAGGGCAGGCGGCATTTATGAAATAATTGTCAGTAAATCCGATAATGATCTCAGAGACAAAATCAATTATGCAAGTACAACATATGAGGAATATGTAAAAATAAAGAAAAATTTGATGATTGCCGGGGAAGAAATGAACAAGACATATTTCAGAATCGACCAAGAGGGAATTATGAAATTTAAGAACATAATTTACATTCCAAATTCAATGGATTTAAAATTGCTGATCTTTAATGAAATCCATAAAAAACCTTATTCATGCCATCGTGGATATCAGAAAATGATTCCAGCACTGAGAAAATAGTTTTATTAGCCTAATATGAAAACTGATACAACTCACTACCTGGAAAACTGTTTAGAATGTCAACAGATGAAGGCGGAACATCAACATCCAATAGGTTTATTGCATCCTTTCCCTAGACCAGAATGGAAATGAGAAGTAATATCGATGGATTTTATCACATGTTTGCCAAAAACTAAAAAACAACATGACTTGATTATGATAGTAGTGGATAAGTTAAGTAAAAATGCACATTTTATGCGTGTAAAGTCTACTTACAAAGCTTTTCATATTGCAGAAATTTTTATGAAAGAGAATTTTAGATTACATGGAGTACCAAAGAAAATAATTCCTGACAGGGATGTTAAGTTTACTTCAAGTTTCTGGAAGGCATTGTTTGCAGGTATTGAAACACAATTGAACTGTAGTACAAGTTACCATTCRGAGATAGATGGGAAAACCAAACATACTAACCAAATKATTGAAGACATGCTCTKAATGTACRTTATGGACAAATCGACAAAATGGGAMGACTACTTAACTTTAATATAATTCTCCTACAATAACAACTATCAATCCTCAGCCAAAATGAGTCCATTAGAAATCCTTTACAGTAGGAGATGTATGRCTGCTATTAGCTGGGATAATCCAGTAGACAGGATCATGGTTGGACCAAATATGTTACAGGTAATGGAAACGGTCGTGAAAAAGGCCYAACATATTTTAAAAGTGGCACAGGACCGAAAAAAATGTTACGCAGATCAAAACAGAATGCATAAATTTAATGTTGGAGATCATGTTTATCTTCGGGTTAATACAAGAAAACGTTCGTTGAAACTTGGAAGATTTGGAAAACTAGCACCGAGGTTTTATGGACCTTTTGAAGTGTTAGTTTGCATTGTCCCAATAACATATCAGGTAGGATTACCGACAAATTTAAAAGTTCATAATCTTTTTCATATATCGTTATTAAAGAAATATGTTCATGACCCTACTCATGTAATTGATTGGAATTTGTTACAGGTAGAACCAGAAGGCAAGTTCCAAGTGGAACCTTTGCGCATTCTTGACAAGAAAGAAACAATGTTGTGGAACTGGGTCATTGTTCGGATAAAAGTGCAATGGAAGCACTTCATCCCTGAAGAAGCTACTTGGGATTTGGAGGATGTCATGAAGAAGACATATCCATCCTTGTTCCAAGAATGAACGAAAAGAAAATCAGTAACGCCGAGGATGGTGTTAAGTCCAAGGGGGAGAGTATGTAATACCCCTCAAATAAAATAAATAAACATGCTAAATAATTTCCGTAAATAGAAAATTTGAATGTAGAGTTAGTGGGTAAATTTGACTGTTAATTATTTAATTATTTTGCAAGACGATGAGTTTCCAAGTGTCCTTAGTTACTAGATAGATGTAAGAGACAATATTTTTTATTAATTAAATGAAGGGAATAGAAGGAACAACCAAGTTAAGAAGAGATTATTATGAATCCATGAGTGGGCAACAAGTTGAAGTTCACCTTGGGTAGGAAAGGACAAGTGTTAGAAGGAAATTCTAGTGATGGACACACCCTGAAAATCAGGGATTTCCCCAAGCTGCGAAAATTCCCAATGAGGGAAAAAAATAAGACCTGGGAAAAAAAATAAAGATATACACATGTGTGAGGAAGCAAGACACTTCTTAGCATGTGGAAGAAAAGAAATAGAGTACTAAAAGATTTCTTTATGTAGAGAACAAAAGATAAGGAGTTTTTGTGTGAGCATTATATGTGTTAGGCAACTGTAAAGAGAAAAATCACTTCTTAAAGATGAAGCTTAGTTCTCCCTTATGGATTCATGATCAGTCTTGGGGGTGATTGGATCAAGTGCTTTGGATGATCCATTCTACGACTGGGTGGAACTTGGTTGCTCCTTCTGTGTTCCAGTTTCGTATTTAAGTTATTTGTTAAATATATAATGGCAATGTTATTATTATTGATGGAGTTGAGTTGTATGTTATTGATTTGATATAACTATAGGTTCAAATATATTCATTGTAGGGTAGATGAATCTAAGTTGTTGCATTCAAATAGTAGTTTATGCATAAAGAGAGATATTTCTATATAGGAATAGATCTAAATTTTTGAGATCAATATAATCTATTATAATGCATCAATTTTCATCTAATTTATGTAAAACAACTCTTACAGGTCTGTCCGAACTAAAATGAAAACACATAGAGAAGGGTATTGCGTTTAGAAATTATATATATATATATATATATATATATATATCTATATATATATATATATATATATATATATATATATTGAGATAGAAAAAAATGGAGTCCAGAAATATTTGAAATGTTTGAATCATGTCTAAATATTATAACTCCTTACTCTCAAACTGCAGAGAGAAGACTGCAACTTGTTTTTTTTAACGTGAAACTAATAGATATTTCCCTGTTGCACTTGGTTGTTGTCTGTTTATTGAATGAGTTCTATAATTTGGTTTTAAGTTTCAATTTTTTCTCTTATGGTAGTCTTCATGTAGGGAATGCACAATGCCAATGCAAGGTGTGCAGAGGCCGAACATTTTATAGGTTCAGAAGCTCAGGAGGGACACTGTATTTCTACACAAAGTTAGCGCAAGGCATTCACAGGCCCCTAAATTTTTTAGGGTCAAAGATCAAGAGAGATGCGCAAGTGTGCACCAAGGTTCATTTCATAAAGTGGACAAAGATCAGGAGAAATAACATGTGCAGAGTTCCAAGTGGGGACTCAAAGAGTAAAAAATCCCTTTGTTTAAGAATGGGTGGATGAGATCTACTCGTGAGGAGTAGAATTTCCATGCAATAGTTCGATTAGTTAGAAGAGTGATATTGTTAAGCCCTGAGTCCTTTGGAATTCRTCGCTTCAAATATTTGGGGACAGATAACTGTGGTTGAGAGGCATAGAGGCCCAAAGCCCAAAGTTAATCTTAGTCGTATATCTGGTGAAGCGTTAGTCGTAGTTCCCCGRGCCTTTCGGTAGTTCAAAGGTTTKTCCATTCAAGAATTTAGTCGTGGTTGTTTTAAGTGAAGGAATCGTGGAGAACGATAGTTCCGGAGTGATTATGAAATGTTGATCACAAGAAACTAAGGGTTGTTAGATTGCTGAGACATCTGGTGATTCGACACTCTGGGTAATTTGGTCATTGTTGTGTGGAGTGGAAAATCCCCTAAAGCTCGAAGTCTCGAAGCCCTTTACAGTTGTAGATCATGCACAAGAGGTGGATCCTCGTCCATCGTCTGATTGAGTCTTATTACCAACATTGACGAAGTGGTAGGACAAGGTAAGGACCTACACCTGTCGGTCAAGTCACTTTATGAACATATTCGGTCGATAAATACTCCGAAGGTTTTAAGTGGATAGTTGTTTGGAGTGAATTGTAGCAGAGCTCCGGAGTTCTGGATCACCGGAGTTGAAGAAGTGGTAGGAAAGGGTAAGGACCTACACCTGCCGGTCAAGTCACTTTATGACCAGATTCAGTCGATAAATACTCCGACGCATTTAGGCTAATAGTTGTTTTGAGTGAATTCTCTCGGAGTTTCAGAGTTCCAGAGCACCAGAGCACCTTTCAGCTGAGCACCTGGGTTTAGCCCATGGTCATGTGTATAACGTATTTGAAGGAAAATGACCCTCTCGTATAAGAAATTTCATGCAGTGTGTGGTGAAGGGCCTGTAGTACAAAGTTCATGGGTTTTGCAAGGACTCACGAGCCACTTTGCCTCTTGGGAGATTCGATCCTAGACCGGGAGTTTATTCCAACTCGTAGGGGTTTACGTCATATGTTAACTCAAGAATGTAAGTTCAAACTGGCATATACATAGCATAAGTTAAACAAAATGGTTATCTCTAAAAAAATGATAAGTGGGATCATAATAAGGTAGGAGTTACCTAGTTTCAGGTTTATCCGAATAACTCCAAAGGAAAAATAAAATCAAAATGATAAGTAAGAACTTATCTTAGAAGTAAGAATGATATTCTCTAGAGGTGATAACAAAAGCTTGAGTTTATTTTATAAACTAAGTTCACTCTTACATATAATAACAATGTGAGTATCTATGTCTTATAATCATAGATAAGATTTTTTTTTTTTTATATATACAAATAGTTGGTATATTAGAGGAAGATTGAAAATATCTAAATCCCTCTGAAGTACTAGACACTAGAATGCTTGTACGATCTAAAAATCATATGACTTCATAGATAACATTGTTGCAGCCCCCACCAACATATAARACAAATGTCTTAGATGTAAACACCAAGCATGGGATCCACTCTAACTAATAAATGTGTAGGGCCTTTGGGTATATTTCAATATAGCCATGATGTTTCATTGCCTTGTTCTAGAATTGTCACCTGCTACTAAACATCCTTCGGGATATGAACTAAAAAAGGTCCCGAATTCCCAAATAATGCAAGATAAAAGGCCTATCTTACTCGAGGGATATCATCAACATCATGGTCCAAGATATTTTTCAATATTTCCAACCTAAGTTTCAACAATAATTCATGAACAAGATCCACTATTATTTCTAGTAGGCTCAATGCATTCTCTTGATGATGAAAATAAAACAGAGTATGGATATGAATCCAATATACCTAAATGATCTAGGACAATGTCTTCAAAGATACCCTTGATTTATAGTAATAAAAAATGAAAAAAGTGATAGAAATAAATCCATGTATCTAGTCAGGTGCTAAAAATCTCAATGACCGTTTACCCACACACCTTTAATAGARTAAATATTAACACAACCAATTACATATCTATTCATGAAAGTGAACTCACAKATAAATTTTCTAGGTTCAAGCCCTATATGTTGGAASACCAATTTCATCTCACCTCTGTATTTTATAGAGATAGTTAATTGATAATGGAAGGTGTTGAWTGGTCCAAATGGTCTTTCAAGTAGGTAAGGGAGAACGCTCAATGGTGATTCCTAATTATACCTACTCTCATTTGGTGTAGASTTTCCGACCTGTATGTCAGCATGATTTCCACTAAGAATTAAAAGAGGAAAAAGGGGAAAGATAGTGGACTATCCCCCAAAGAGTTATAACTAATTCTAAATCTAATCTAAATTGAAAGCAAACTACTCTATCCTRACTACTTCTAACCTATCCCACGAGAGAAAAAACTAATAGATGAGCACATTTTAATGTGGTATTTTGACAACAGAAATAGTTCATGGCAGCCAATAATATGTTAAGATAATAATATTTCAAATATCATCTCAAGTAGTTGAAGAGGAGACCTGTAACACCATCCTTTTACTCATTAGAAGTTACAACAACATAATAATTCTAAATACTAAGCACAAAAATAGTCCATATGATTAGCACTCAAAAAAATTAAACAACGAATACAAGTGTCGAGTAGTCCCACAAGCATTTGCAAATAGTTATGACTCCCCAATGCCTTCTTATCTTCATATATTCAGAAATGAGAGTATTATCCATCTACAAAACATGAAAAGGTCCCCTCTTACATTCAATGAGTTCTTTATTATTAGACAAGAGAGACTCATTAGCTCTTGTGACTGTTGATTTAATTTTCCTTCATTTTGTTATTTCTAATTTCTTTTACATTTTAAAAATCTAACATGTGAGTGTTATGAATAGAAGTTGAAGAGACTCTTGAGTGGTTATTCTCACCCTCAGGAAGTTCATAAATGATATTCATTTGAAAATATTGTTAACTTTGCATGTTGGAGTCGTCTTATGTTCCTAAAGTTATTTTGGGTGTTTCTGGTGTTAGACTATTGAATAAGATCATCCTATCATTTTATCCTATGTCTCACCCTTCCATCGTGCTTTTGTAGGTCCGATTTTGACTCTTATAGCTTGATTTGTGATTGTTTGAACATTTCACAACATGTTCTTCAATTAAATTCATGCATATTATGTCTTCTACATTTTTTTAGAATTTCCACCATGAATCTGTCAATATTTGTTGGGTTATA
>JASDQU010589183.1:78624-91462 GCA_032191745.1 Picea mariana | reverse complement strand
AGCAAATACATTACTTGGGACATGTTATGTCCAAGGAAGGGGTAGTAGTAGATCCTGACAAGATCAGGTCTATCATGGAATGGCCTACCCTAAAGGATGTTTCAGACATCAGATCCTTTATGGGATTAGCAGGATACTATAGGAGATTTATAAAAGGATTCTCCAAGATTGGTTGTCCAATCACTGCCCTCCAGAAGAAGGGGACAAAATTCCTTTGGACACAGAAATGTGAAGAAATATTTCAAACCCTAAAACATCTACTGACCCATACACCCGTGTTGAAAATTGCTGACCCATAAGCTGACTTCCTTGTGTGCACAGATGCCTGTAAGGAAGGGCTCGGAGGAGTCCTTATGCAGAAAGGAAGTCTGATCTGCTATGAATCCCAAAAATTGAACGAACATGAAGTCAACTATGTGACTCATGATCTAGAACTGGCTGCCATAGTGCATGCCTTGAAAATGTGGAGGCATTACCTCTTGGGAAGAAAATTTTTACTTATGACAGATCACTGTGGATTGCGATATTTGTTTGACCAACCAAAGCTCAATGCCAGACAAGCTAGATGGATGGCCCTCCTTAGCGATTTTTATTTTGAAATCAAGCACATTAAAGGGAAAGAAAATAGGGTGGCTGATGCCCTTAGCAGAAGCATGAAAACAATTCACCTAGCAGCAGTGAGCACCTGTGAGACATATGTCAAGAACAGAGTCAGAAATGCACAAGAGATAGATCCCTTCGTTCAGACTGTGACCCTGTACCTACAGCAAGAACCCACTAGAGTAAAATATGAAGGCTACCAGATGAATGAAGGAGGTCTGCTCACTTACAGAGATAGACTGTACATTCCAAATTGTGACGACTTGAATAGGTTCATTATGGATGAACTACATAAAAGACCATATACTGGTCACCCAGGATACCGGAAAATGATCACTGCCACCCGAAAAAATTTTTATTGGCCTGGATTGAAGAAAGACACAGCCAAATATTTGGCTCGATGCATAGAGTGCCAACACATTAAAGAAAAACATCGACACCTAGTAGGACTATTTCAACCTTTACCCATCCCAGAATGGAAATGGGAAACCATCTCCATGGATTTTATCACTGGATTTCCAACTTCAACCAAATAAAATGATGCCATTATGGTAGTGGTGGATAAAATGAGCAAGTCTTCTCATTTCATCCCCGTCAAATCGACCTGCAAGGCGATAGATATCTCCCAGGTATTCATGAAAGAGGTATTCAGACTGCACGGTATGTCGAAAGAGATAGTGTCTAACAAAGACACAAAATTTACTTCCAATTTTTGGAAATCAATGATGGCTGGTTTAGAGACAAAATTGTTGTTTAGCACCGCCTATCACCCTCAAACCGATGGACAAATGGAAAGAGCGAATCAAATATTGGAGGATATGTTAAGGATGCATGTAATGCATAAACCCAAAAAATGGGAAGACTACCTGCCATTGGTAGAATTTTCCTACAACAATGGCTACCAAGCATCCTTAAAGATGAGTCCCTTCGAGGTCCTCTATGGTAGGCCATGTAATACTCCAGTCAGCTGGAGTAACCCTATAAACAAGATTTCTTTTGGACCTGATATGTTGAAAGAAATGGAACAACAAGTGACTCAGATAAAATAAAATCTGAAGGTCGCTCAGAATCGACAGAAAAGTTATGCCGACCAAAAGAGAACTCCAAGAGAGTTCAAAATGGGAGACCATGTATATCTCAGAATTAAGCCTAGAAGGAGTTCCCTGAAAATGGGAGCTTGTGCCAAGTTGGCACCCGGGTATTGTGGACCCTTTGAGGTTCTAGATAGAGTGGGATCTATAGCCTATCGGCTAGCACTTCCTCCCACAGTTAAAGCACATAATGTTTTCCATGTTTTATTACTGAAGAAATATGTACATGATGCTAATCATATAATTGACTGGTCTGTGATCCAGGTGGAACCGAAGGGAGAATTTCTATCGGAACCCTAAGGCATATTGGACAGAAAGGAAACCTCTCTCTGGAACTGAACCATTGCACAGGTCAAGGTGCAGTGGAAACATTTTGGCCCAGATGAGGCTACATGGGAAATGAAGAATGCCATGAAACATGCATATTCGATTTTGTTTGCATCTGAACATGCATGACATGTTGATAGATAGATCATCAAGGACGATGTTCCTTTAAGGGGGAGGGAATTGTAACACCTTGTTTCCCCCAGTTTGTAAAAATAACTGGACTGGCCAAGAACTGTGGCAAACTCAGAAATGTGAATATGTGATGTGAATGGACCTTGTGGAAAAGGTAGATGAATGTGAATAATATTATGAATTTATATTTCAGGACTGCTGAGAGGGGATATACTGAAAAAGAGACCACGATGGCTGCAGAAAGGCGATGGAAGGCACCTGAAAAGGTGGCGTTAACTTCCACCAAAAAACAATACCGTATTTGGACTTCACTGGCCCGGAGAACCAAAAGCGGCTTGTTGGCCCCGAATTAAATGTATCGCAGGCTGGTAGGTAGATGGCTCCTCAGGAATTAATGAGGGATGGGGAGGTGAACCGCCCATTCATAGAGCTGTCAGTCCTGACCAACGCGAGGGAAATTGTGCCACATGCAACCTCACAAGAGGATAAGGCGTGGGGGAGAAGCAATTGGGGGGAGACGCGAGGGGAGAAAGAGAACTCTGATGATATGCAGAGTGAGTGATAGCAGAGAGGAAGGAGAGTAACCTTCGCTCCTGGTCACTGGAAAATAGAGACACAGTCTCACAGCATCGTGGTCTCAGCTCGGGGGTGGTTAGTGGTAAATCCGATGGGAGTTGCTGAGCCTACGGTTGGGTGGAAACGAGCACCCCTCTCAACAGTTGCATAACCCCTGGTGTTACTTTCTGATAAGTGTTTTGCCTTTGGCATCTTAAAATATATGTATTCTGACATTCATGATCATAAGCTGTGAAATTGTGAATGATTTCATTATAAGAATGTCTATATGGTGTCTTGATTAGTACTGGTAGTTGTATGTTTATAATGGAAATACTATGTATGGCTTATGATCTCATAAATCATTATTTATATGCATACTGATCTAATTCAGACTTCACGCCTGGTTCTTGGGAGAGAGATACCCTTATCTGCCTCATATAGTACCCTGGGTAAACCTCCCCATAGAGATACCCTTCTTGAAAATCCCATCAAGAGATTGGAAGCAGGACGTGAAGGCGCAAGGCCTTAAGAAATCCCTGATAAGTATCGAATCGATGGATGAGATCCTGTCAGGAGATATGTGGTCACTCACGACTGTCAGATATGAATAAGAAGTTGGAAAGTCAAGTGCCTTAACCTTGATAGGTGGTGATCGACGGACGAGATTTCGTCGAGAAATTTGTGGTCACTCATGACTGTTAGATTTGGTAGGAGAAAGTAGGATGTTAATTGCCTTACCCCTGTGACTTTCTGTGTCTTTGTGGGTAGCGAAGAGGTCGGGACCATAGATCCCCAAGTTCCATGAGAGCATCCAGATCGTTGATCTTTCCACGTCCAGGGAGTCGTGGGAGAGCACACAAGTTAGGAACCTATCTGAGTCATCAAATCTCGGCTGGAAAACTCGACAACCGTTGGATCTGGTAGGATATACCCAAAGGTTAAACCCCCAGTGAATAGCAGAGAAAGCCCCGAAATAGATCTAGACTGTCCGAGTAACGGAGGCCACGTGTCAAGAGATTTTCCACTTCGGGAAATCGGGAGTTGAGAACTCGGGAGTTCTGGTGATGAAAGATCGGGGCATTCCATGGTAGAAACCCCGAAGTGGATTTGGGTCGATCGATTAAAGGAGGCCACGTTTCGTGAGATTTCCCATTTCGGGAAATCAGGAATCGAGAAATCGGGAGTTCTGGTGACGAGAGATCAGGATGTTCCATGGTGGAAACCCTGAAGCAGTCGTAGACCGGCTGATTTCGGGAGGCTACGTTTCGAGATATTACCCGTTTCGGGAAATCAGGGATCGGGGATTCGGGAGTCCCATTGACAAGAGGTCAGGCTCTCGCCTTGATAAATCCCAACGGAAGAGAGACTATGGTCATATGGGAAGAGGTCATATTGACCAAGGAATAACCCAAGGTGCTAATCACCGATTGAGGGTCGTTCAGTACTACGACGTTTCGACATTCGAGATACCGAAGGGCATGTTCCCTTGTGCTCTCAAACCCCAAAATCTAGACTTATAAACATCGAGATGTTAGCATGTGGTTAGGCTCTGATGAACGGACAGGATCCTCTCGGAGGATCCAGGATCTGGGATGACCGTGAGATGTGAGAAAGAGATGCCACCTTTAAGCTGGGGCGCGAATGTACATTAGGGTAAGTAGCGAGCATATCTGGGTGGCCAGAGTCCACCTGCCCAGATCTACGGATGAGGCTTCATTCCAGAGCCCCCTTGTTGTTCTGCCTTTANCGAATACACAACTCTTGAACGGTCAGTATTTATTCGCCTTGATCAACGGTGCTCAGGCGAATTCCGGACCCCCTTGCCATTCTGCCTTTAATGGGGGGGGGGGTCCGGAATGGTGTGGCGTGTGAAGTGGGACCCGTCTCCTGTCACATCACCCATCGTTTCGTGCTTCCCTCTTTCCACCTATACTCCACTCAACCGCGTGACAGGGCCGGTTCCTATTGGCCATTTGCTAACCCTGTTGGGATTCGTCCCTATTGGCCAGTTGCTAGCCCTATCAGGGTTCAGCGGTTGCAGAGTCGAACGATTCAACATTTCTGTAGCGCCGAGTCACAAATTACTGAGAGGCGCCATGGTTATTCGACCTGTGATCATGACCCACGATCACATGGGAGTAGACAGAGAAAGAGCTAGCTTGTGCTAGGCCTCCGTAGATATTTTTAGGGCTCTGATTCTGCAGAAAGCAACAAAAAAATTGATTATGGTAGTGGGTGCGTTACATTTATCCAATGCCTCCATCAGATCCTATGTTGTCTTTTCTTTCTAAATATTTAAATCCACCGACATTAATAGGCACAATCATTTCATTCCTAGTTCTTTTTTGTCAAGAACCTCCCATTCTTTATCCTTCATACTCGCCAGTTGATTTTCTTTCCTACCCAAAGATAGGTAAAGATCCTTCTTATATAAATAATATTCCATTTGCATCTTCCATAATTGGTAGTTTTGGCCATTAAATTTATTGACCCTAAACTTTCCATATTCCTCCACTGCTCCCACTTGAACTAGGAACCCTCTTTTCCTACGAGTTACCTTTCGCTTTGATACCAGTTGTTATAAAATCAAGATCACAGAGAAATAAAATAAAATATATGCGGAAATAAAAAACTGAAGATACAAAATAAAAAAAAGACATAGTAATTCGTGGTTCACCCAATGTGGGCTATGTCCACGAGAGAAATTTCCATGTCCTTCCTTTATTATTATCTAGCAAATGAAGGGATACAGCCTACAACAAACCAGCTATAACTTCCTCCTATTTCTTCCACATTCTCCTCTATGAGAATACAATATTCACTCACATACATATCCACAATACAATTCCCTCATAAAAGAGAGTTTCCTTCTAGGGAAAAAAAACCCTAAAATAACTTCTACTCTCAGATCTGTGACCTTATATTGAATGGTCCAGATTGACTATGAAATTACAATATTTTACAAGGCAATTTTCCCAAAATTTTATATTATGGGGCTCTACCCCTGAACCCCTGCTAGGAGGGGGCTCCAAAATTTCTCCCCCCCCCCTTCTGACGAGAGATATGGTAGGGAAAACACTCTCACACCCCTGATCAAGAAATGGGGTCCAAATGTGGCTGAAACAATACCTATGAATCAGGAAGATAATCTGGCTCCATGACCAACACTTTGGGTACAAAAAATATATTCCTCTTCTCAAAAGATTTAGTTTCTAAAAATGTATGGTGCCTTCTATAGGGAACATGCCTTTGGGCCCAAAATATTAAGGAAACATGCCTTTCCTCCTCTTCCATAGAGGATTGGATATGTTCTCCAAACAAAAGGACACGAACTCCTTGATAATATGAAAATTCACCATCACAACTTTTTCTCTAATAGAGAATTGGCTGATATGGAAGGCAGGAAAAGGAGACAAGGTCTTGATTGGACTCAATCCATGGATTAGGAATAGGGACTCTCATAGATTTCCAATTCCCCTCATTCAATATCTTAAAGAGAACAATTTTTTCTCCCTTCGTCATGTCACCTGTGGGTGGGCCATGAAGAATCTATTCCAACAATGGATTTCATGGAGATACATGGAACTTAGTGAAGAATATACAGAGAATTTGAAATTCTAACCTCACTGTCTCAGGATCTATAGTATTATTCTAATCGATGATGAGGTTGAACTCCTCTAGTATCTAAATCCATTTTGGGTATATGATCCCAAGTTTGAATTTAAGGCACTAGCTATGGAAGGAAATGACTAACCACTGATTTGGTGGTGGAAACCTATATGTAACTTAAAATGACCTACGGAAGCCAAAAATTTATGTGGCTTCTCCTCAATAGCAAGGCCCTCACCTGGGACATTTTATAAAAAAGAAGTTTCAAAGGCCCTGACAAATTTTTTCTCTGCGAAGAAGATATTGAATCAAATGTACATCTAATTATCTCCTCTCCCTTTTCAAAAAACGTTTGGAAAGAAATAGATGGCTTAAATTTCCTCCATAACTCTTGGATAGGGAACACCATATAATAATCCTTAAGTCACTGGGTTTAGAAAAAGGACACAAAACATTCAAAGTACTTCCCCTCACCTTGGCCTAGGGGATTTGGGTAGCTAGAAATGTTAAACTATTTGATAACCTACCCCTCATGTGTGCCACTCAAAGTCTTAATATAATAAGTGCTTTCCCTCAATTTTTAGTTGTTCTTGCTCGCTCTCGAGATTTAATGCCACATATAAATGAATTTTCTTCATGGGTATTCTTTAATGTATCCTCTTAGGTAGATCCTCACTAAGGAGGGTATAGAGGAATCATCTTTCTTTCCTCATCCCATACTATTTCTTTCAGATTTGGGATTGATCATGCTACAAATAATTACAATGAGCTCATGGCTCTCAAGCTAGTATTCATTCTAGTGCTTGAAAAGGAGATCACACAACTTCAAATTTTTTATGATTCCCTTTTAGTTATTCAATGGATGAAAGGAGAGTGTATGTCGAGGAACTTCTTACTTCAACCATTATTTCATGACACTAAGAACAATCATCTTTTTCTCATATATCATCTTCTCATTTCTACAGGGACAAAAACATTGAAGCTAATAGGTTGTCCAAGCAAGGATTGGAGTTGCAAGAAGGAACCTCGACAATGTTTGAATCTGATCAAGGACAATTTTCTTCTCATTTTCATGAATCATGGATTTAAATTCTTTATTTTTTCACAATTTTGAGAGGAAAGGCCTCAATGTATTGGTGTTTAAACTTGTGTGTTGCTAGATAGGTTAGGTATATGTATCTAATTTTTTCTCTCTCCATAGAGAACATATCATGTGTATTTGGAACCATGATTGTCTATAGTTTTTTTCTTTCAAAACAAGACAAATTTCATACACGAATTTATTTTATGAAGTGTAATGCCCCATTTCACCTAACTATTTTTAGACAACAACCTTATTTTTTGAGGGAGTTTTCTCACAAATGACCTAGTTAATTAACACTTTGATGAATGCTAGACTTATTATGAATTTATTAAAATATCAAAATGTGAAATTGATTAATTATGCGTTATATCTTGTTGAATTTTTTTATGGATGATCATGATTGTACATATATTACTAATGAGTTCTTGAGTGTAGAGGAAGCTCAATGACATGTTGATGCATATATAATTAACAAGACCCTAAGATTACAGACTAAGTCAGGGAGTAAATGTACGGATGTAATTTTGAATAAATGATTTAAGTTGATTATGGACATTACTGATTAAAACTTGTTTAGTGGATGTAGGCACATGGATCATGCTTTCTGATCCGACTCACAAAGAAGTAGTGGGGCTATACAAAACCATACCAACATAAGAAGGAGGGCTGCAACAATGTCCCTGATTCCACTCACTAGAACTCTCGTTGTGGCCGAAGTTGAAGAGAGAGGGACACTCTTGCTCAAAGGGTTGCACGATGTCGTGAGGGTAGAGTGGGTCTCAATCACTCGCGAGGTATATTGAGGGGCATGCAATAAGGCGAAGGCCTTATTCCTCAACGTCCAATAGTCTCATAATAAGGGAAACTACATGAGTAATAGGAACTCCAGCAGTTGTTCCATATTCTCAATGCTCAAGATCAAAGTGCTTGAAGGGAATGGCGCATGACACCCTTGGAGTACAACAGTACATCCTGAAGAGCATGTCGTTCATGGCACCGTTAGCTTTTGTTTCAAATCAAGCTTCTAAAATAAGGTGAAACATGTAAGTTAAACTAAAGGTAAAATGATAAAATAAATTGATAGAGTCATGCTAGAAAACTTTGAAAGATCAACTATATTGGAAGGGGTTAGATGTTAAGGACAATTAAATTATTTTAAAAATTCATGGGTAATTGGAATTTAGATTTCAAGTGAAATATAATTAGATAAATAAAAACAAACAAACTTTGAAAGAAACTAAAAATGTGCATGACATTATTAAAGTGAATAAATAAATAGCAATTATTAATTTCATGAGAAATAATTACATAAGGGCATTAATTCTAGAAAATTCTAACTCATTGAGTAAATAACTAAACCAATGGTGGGCTTTATAGTTCATAAGAGTTCATTAATTAGTTCAAGATACTAAACTATCTCTTGAATATTACTGGAGGATATCTAGAAAACACTTAAGAGTAAATTTAGAGGAAACAAAAGTGGGTGAGGGAAATTAAATTTAAATAAAAATAAGGAAGAGTAATTTTAGGTGCAACCTGACATGAGTTTGACATGCGGCTGGGTGAATAATACACTTAGTTAATTTTCTAAATTAGTTAATTATGCATGAGGGGCTTTGTGTTAAAATGAATTTTACCTATAAAATAAAGAGAGAAGGAGAGATGATACATTTTACCTTATTTTGAACGACCATTGTAATCACCATAAACCTTTGAGCATTTTTATTACGAGTTAGACATTGAAGTGTTTTAAGAGGTGGGATCATCTCACTTGAAAGTGTGCACTTCGTAGCTAGTTCTGAGGTTGGATTTGTATACCCTCGTTGTGGTTCGGGGGCATAAGGGAAGAAGAGTACTCGTTGCGCTGTTTGGAAGGCATCCAATCAATGGATTGGAAATCTTGGAGCAGATTGACGAAATTGCGGTGAAATTGATGCAATTCAGAAATCGACATTTTGCATTTTGGCCGCAAGGATTCAATCAAAACATTCGTTTATTTATTATGCAATTTATAAAAAACTGTTCAAGTAACAATCTATTATGGTTGGGAAATGTATTGGAATGGAAAAATGAAGACTCATGCATATTATTATGTCTATAATTCTCTCTTAAATTTATTTATGGATTAATTGATGTAGCATAAATGGAATTTGTATTATGGAATGATTGAATTAATCCTCATCTGAACTTAACTATGAGGTTCAATTTCAAGCGAAAATGACGAAACATACATCTATTGTCTCCGCGGAATTTGTTTGTAAATTTTCATTAATTATAAAGTGTTGCAATAAAATTTTCGGTTAGAAGACATTCATATTCTCGTACAAGATTAATCTCTCTTGCACTCTAGTGGATTCCAGATCTATATCCCACCGATGTCATTAAAATTTAAGCATATATTGGAACTTCTAACATATATCATTCAAGCATGATGAAGTTTGGATGACAAGTCTTAGTTTTGGTCAATCTGATAGATACCTCTTGTCATTGAATTACAATTTAGATTAACATATGCAAGCTATTAATTATACTTGATAAACTTACATACAAATTATGATTTATTTGATTAAATGGTTGAATCATTTCTAAGATTATGGCTTAACAAGTGTAATATCTATAATATGGAGTTTGGTTATTGATTTGAATCACTGTTACCTAATGGAGGATTCTTGATTAAATGATAATTCTTTTTGTATAGCATGAAGAATATATATATAAATAAATTTGTCATTTCATTCATTAAATTTATTTGGATCGAAAATAGTTTAATCTAAATATTATTGACTAACTGTAAGAAAACTGGATTAGGATTTGTTCAATGAAAGTTTAAATTATAGTTTTGTTAGTCCCTGCTTTTATACTAATGAGTTTGCTATTAATTTGACATTAATTTTATTGACTAAACAGTTTGACTATAAATTTAAACAATTTTCCAAAGTATAACATTGCTATATTGAATTTTTTATTTTTTATTTTTAAATTAAACCATTTTTTAAAATTATGATTGGTGAAAAAATTAAACCCCTTATTACAGAATTGCAGGTCTTTAATATGTTCTGTGCTCGGGATTTTCCACTCATTTTATTCGTTTCCATATGGAATTTCACCCGATGTTTTACAGAATTCCACCTATTTCACTCATATCGCCAAAGGATTCATCGTATAATTCCACCTATTTCACTCATATCGCCAAAGGATTCATCGTATAAGCAAGCGACGACCACTCAGGCATTTCTACAAATTTTAACGGATCCATAAATAGCTACAACCACTCAGCTCGACTTATTGATCTCAACGCCAAGGAGAGACAGAGCCTAGTCAACAGATCAGCCCCGAAGTGTATAAATATGTTTTTTGAACATTTAACGGATCCATAACACTATTCAAAGTTTTGCTAGAACTGATGTCTGTTTTGTTTTGGGGATGTCTTGTATTTATAATTGAAATTTATAATAACCTCCAAACATTTAAAGTTTAATAAATATAAATTATATATAAAATTTATAAACATATATTTTAAGTTTTTTATTTATAATATAAACATATATTTTAAGTTTTTTATTTATAATTTGTAATTACATCGTTTTTAAAAATTTATTGAAAATTTGATAATTAAATATATATTTTTTTAAATCTATAATAATAAAATGAAAAATTTAATTTTTTCATTTCAAAATTTGTAAATATAAAATTATAAAAAACTTTATCATTTTATTTTTTTATTTGTTTATTGTTATAAGTAAATATTAAATATTTTAAAAATTAAAATTTATAGTATTGTCCAGAGCTTTACTGGTGGTATATCTTCGCTACGATTCTTTGTGATATTTTCCATATTTATAGTAAGCGCTGAGCTATATTTTCGTTATCTGGCAGGAACTAAGCTGTCATACAGCTCTTATTAACAATAAAATTATGTATCACATATTTCCTTTATTAATATTTCACCAAGTTGTATTTAAAAGTTATATATATAATTTTTTTTAAAGGAATCAAATGAGTATTCGATGAATAAAATTTTATGAATTTAGAAGAAGCTTACTTGTTAAAAGTTGGGAATTGTGGAGTTAATTCAACAATAAATTGCGACATATTCACAAGATGGCGAACTCATTCAGTTCTTGTAAGGAATGTAAACCTTTACATTCCAGACGAGAGTTGTAGAATCACTTAATATAACAATTCTATCACAGTGTTATTAATATAAAATTTGAGATCGATGATATTATTAATAATTCGAATAATGTCCATCTCATTAACATAAGCTAATGGTTGAAATTTAATTATACAATGTTACACAAGTGGATGAAACTAGTTGGTTGTTTGCGCCACGTTAGTGAGTTTGCATTTTTATAATTAAGTTGTGTAGTATTGGTTGATATCTAAAGTTAATGAACCTTGAATAGTTATATCATAATAATGGAAAGAGAAAATATTATATTTACGTCAAGTTATAATGAATTGATACTTTAAATGTCATATCTACAAAAGTAAGTGTACTATGGTTGCTCTTTTGGTAAATGTTGATTAATAAATTATATGGAATAATTTTACTTTTGTTTGAAAATTTGCTTAATGTTAATATGGTTAGTCAATAATTTCTCCAAGATGAAAACTTACGATATCTTTAATGATTCTTTCGGAAGTTGAAAAATTCTTTACTTTAAGAAAGAGTTATGGTAAGGGTTGAAATTTGTGCGTGTTTAAGTTAGTAACTCCTCGATATTTTCCATCACCCAATATTTTTTTTTTTTGTGAGTAAGATTTTGTATAAAAATCCTTAAAAAAAAAAAAATTACAGTATCACCATGTGTTCCTGACTGTAAAAACTAAATTGTCTTGGAGGGAAACCAGTTCAATCAACCGGTCAAAATAAAGCTCATTGTTTTAAGGTGCTAGTCTTAAAAATTACATAGACTTACACATAAAAATTTCAGTCCCCTGTGGGAGACCGAATCGGCCTATCAACTAACCCTGACATAAAAACAACATGAAAAATATGACCATAGATCTTATGAGGCAAAATAAAATTCAGCCACCCTGCTAAGCAAGCATGAAGACACCTGTGCAAGTCATGTGGTGGCCTTGTAGTGTGGCCACACGTCTAGGGAGGTGGCATTGGTCGTTGGGTCCACGACTGGTGCTGCTTTCTCCTCGACCAGTGTACCTTCAACCTTCATGGGCCCGTGCATGGTAGCGCCTGTGTCGTCTTCGCCTCCACCACCTGTGTCATCTTCGCCCCCACCCCTGTGCATGACAGCTCCTGTTTTGTCTTCGTCTCCACCCCCTGTGTCGTCACCGTCTCCTGCTGTTGAGTGCCATGCCCCCTATAGTGTTGAGAGCATTTGCATAAGCATTGTTGTCTTCCTGTCTAGGATCTCCATCCAGAATTGTAGGTCATCCAGGACCTGTCGTAATTCAAAGACCAGACCTTGCA
>JASDQU010589183.1:66391-78546 GCA_032191745.1 Picea mariana | reverse complement strand
TCTAATAGAGAATTGGCTGATATGGAAGGCAGGAAAAGGAGACAAGGTCTTGATTAGACTCAATCCATGGATTAGGAATAGGGACTCTCATAGATTTCCAATTCTCCTCATTCAATATCTTAAAGAGAACATTTTTTTCTCCCTTCGTCATGTCACCTGTGGGTAGGCCATGAAGAATCTATTCCAACAATGGATTTCATGGAGATACATGGAACTTAGTGAAGAATATATAGAGAATTTCAAATTCTAACCTCAATGTCTCAGGATCTATAGTATTATTCTAATGGATGATGAGGTTGAACTCCTCTAGTATCTAAATCCATTTTGGGTATATGATCCCAAGTTTGAATATAAGGCACTAGCTATGGAAGGAAATGACTAACCACTGATTTGGTGGTGGAAACCTATATGTAAGTTAAAATGACCTATGGGAGCCAAAAATTTATGTGGTTTCTCCTCAATAGCAAGGCCCTCACCTGGGACATTTTATAAAAAATAAGTTTCAAAGGCCCTGACAAATTTTGTCTCTGCAAAGAAGATATTGAATCAAATGTACATCTAATTATCTCCTCTCCCTTTTCAAAAAACGTTTGGAAAGAAATATATGTCTTAAATTGCCTCCATAACTTCTGGATAGGGAACACCATATAATAATCCTTAAGTCACTGGGTTTAGAAAAAGGACACAAAACATTCAAAGTACTTCCCCTCACCTTGGCCTAGGGGATTTGGGTAGCTAGAAATGTTAAACTATTTGATAACCTACCCCTCATGTGTGCCACTCAAAGTCTTAATATAATAAGTGCTTTCCCTCAATTTTTAGTTGTTCTTGCTCGCTCTCGAGATTTAATGCCACATATAAATGAATTTTCTTCATGGGTATTCTTTAATGTATCCTCTTAGGTAGATCCTCACTAAGGAGGGTATAGAGGAATCATCTTTCTTTTCGCATCCCATACTATTTCTTTTAGATTTGGGATTGATCATGCTACAAATAATTACAATGAGCTCATGGCTCTCAAGCTAGTATTCATTCTAGTGCTTGAAAAGGAGATCGCACAACTTCAAATTTTTTATGATTCCCTTTTAGTTATTCAATGGATGAAAGGAGAGTGTATGTCGAGGAACTTCTTACTTCAACCATTATTTTATGACACTAAGAACAATCATCTTTTTCTCATATATCATCTTCTCATTTCTGCAGGGACAAAAACATTGAAGCCAATAGGTTGTCCAAGCAAGGATTGGAGTTGCAAGAAGGAACCTTGACAGTGTTTGAATCCGATCAAGGACAATTTTCTTCTCATTTTCATGAATCATGGATTTAAATTCTTTATTTTTTCACAATTTTGAGAGGAAAGGCCTCAGTGTATTGGTGTTTAAACTTGTGTGTTTCTAGATAGGTTAGGTATATGTATTTAATTTTTTCTCTCTCCATAGAGAATATATCATGTGTATTTGGAACCATGATTGTCTATAGTTTTTTTCTTTCAAAACAAGACAAATTTCATACACGAATTTATTTTATGAAGTGTAATGCCCCGTTTCACCTAACTATTTTTAGACAACAACCTTATTTTTTGAGGGAGTTTTCTCGCAAATGACCTAGTTAATTAACACTTTGATGAATGCTAGACTTATTATGAATTTATTAAAATATCAAAATGTGAAATTGATTAATTATGCGTTATATCTTGTTGATTTTTTTTATGGATGATCATGATTGTACATATATTACTAATGAGTTCTTGAGTGTAGAGGAAGCTCAATGACATGTTGATGCATATATAATTAACAAGACCCTAGGACTATAGACTAAGTCAGGGAGTAAATGTACGGATGGAATTTTGAATAAATGATTTAAGTCGATTATGGACATTACTGATTAAAACTTGTTTAGTGGATGTAGGCACATGGATCATGCTTTCCGATCCGACTCACAAAGAAGTAGCGGGGCTATACAAAACCATACCAACATAAGAAGGAGGGTTGCAACAACGTCCCTGATTCCACTCACTAGAACTCTCGTTGTGGCCGAAGTTGAAGAGTGAGGGACACTCTTGCTCAAAGGGTTGCACGATGTCGTGAGGGTAGGGTGGGTCTCAACCACTCGCGAGGTATATTGAGGGGCATGCAATAAGGCGAAGGCCTTATTCCTCAATGTCCAATAGTCTCATAATAAGAGAAACTACATGAGTAATAGGAACTCCACCAGTTGTTCCATATTCTCAATGCTCAAGATCAAAGTGCTTGAAGGGAACGATGCATGACACCCTTGGAGTACAACAGTACATCCTGAAGAGCATGTCGTTCATGGCACCGTTAGCCTTTGTTTCAAATCAAGATTCTAAAATAAGGTGAAACATGTAAGTTAATCTAAAGGTAAAATGATAAAATAAATTGATAGAGTCATGCTAGAAAACTTTGAAAGATCAACTATATTGGAAGGGGTTAGATGTTAAGGACAATTAAATTATTCTAAAAATTCATGGGTAATTAGAATTTAGATTTCAAGTGAAATATAATTAGATAAATAAAAACAAACAAACTTTAAAGAAAACTAAAAATGTGCATGACATTATTAAAGTGAATAAATAAATAGCAATTATTAATTTCATGAGAAATAATTACATAAGGGCATTAATTCTAGAAAATCCTAACTCATTGAGTAAATAACTAAACCAATGGTGGGCTTTATAGTTCATAAGAGTTCATTAATTAGTTCAAGATACTAAAATATCTCTTGAATATTAGTGGAGGATATCTAGGAAACACCTAGGAGTAAATTTAGAGAAAACAAAAGTGGGTGAGGGAAATTAAATTTAAATAAAAATAAAGAAGAGTAATTTTAGGTACAACCTTACATGAGTTTGACATGCGGCTGGGTGAATAATACTCTTAATTAATTTTCTAAGTTAGTTAATTATGCATGAGGGGCTTTGTGTTAAAATGGATTTTACCTATAAAATAAAGAGAGAAGGAGAGATGATACATTTTACCCTATTGTTGAACGATCATTGTAATCACCATGAACCTTTGAGCATTTTTATTACGAGTTAGACATTGAAATGTTTTAAGGGGTGGGATCATCTCACTTGAAAGTGTGCACTTCGTAGCTAGTTCTGAGGTTGGATTTGTATAGCCTCGTTGTGGTTCGGGGGCATAAGGGAAGAAGAGTACTCGTTGCGCTATTTGGAAGGCATCCAATCAATGGATTGGAAATCTTGGAGCAGATTGACGAAATTGCGGTGAAATTGATGCAATTCAGAAATCGACATTTTGCATTTTGGCCGCAAGGATTCAATCAAAACATTCTTTTATTTATTATGCAATTTATAAAAAACTGTTTAAGTAACAATATGCCAAGGAATAATCTATTATGGTTGGGAAATGTATTGGAATGGAAAAATGAAGACTCATGCATATTATTATGTCTATAATTCTCCCTTAAATTTATTTATGGATTAATTGATGTAGCATAAATGGAATTTGTATTATGGAATGATTGAATTAATCCTCATCCGAACTTAACTATGAGGTTCAATTTCAAGCGAAAATGACGAAACATACATCTATTGTCTCCGCGGAATTTGTTTGTAAATTTTCATTAATTATAAAGTGTTGCAATAAAATTTTCGGTTAGAAGACATTCGTATTCTCGTACAAGATTAATCTCTCTTGCACTCTAGTGGATTCCAGATCTATATCCCACCGATGTCATTAAAATTTAAGCATATATTGGAACTTCGAACATATATCATTCAAGCATGATGAAGTTTGGATGACAAGTCTTAGTTTTGGTCAATCTGATAGATACCTCTTGTCATTGAATTACAATTTAGATTAACATATGCAAGCCATTAATTATACTTGATAAACTTACATACAAATTATGATTTATTTGATTAAATGGTTGAATCATTTCTAAGATTATGGATTAACAAGTGTAATATCTATAATATGGAGTTTGGTTATTCATTTGAATCACTGTTACCTAATGGAGGATTCTTGATTAAATGATAATTCTTTTTGTATAGCATGAAGAATATATATATATAAATAAATTTGTCATTTCATTCATTAAATTTATTCGGATCGAAAATAGTTTAATCTAAATATTATTGACTAACTGTAAGAAAATTGGATTAGGATTTGTTCAATAAAAGTTTAAATTATTTAAATTATAGTTTTATTAGTCCATACTTTTATAGTAATGAGTTTGCTATTAATTTGACATTAATTTTATTGACTAAACAATTTGACTATAAATTTAAACAATTTTCCAAAGTATAACATTGCTATATTGAATTTTTTATTTTTTATTTTTAAATTAAACCATTTTTTAAAATTATGATTGGTGAAGAAATTAAACCCCTTATTACAGAAGTACGTGCCAACATTTAATTAGGTCTTTAATATGTTCTGTGCTCGGGATTCTCCACTCATTTTATTCGTTTCAATATGGAATTTCACTCGATGTTTTACAGAATTCCACCTATTTCACTCATATCACCAAAGGATTCATCGTATAAGCAAGCGACGACCACTCGGGCATTTCTACAAATTTTAACGGATCCATAAATAGCTACATCCACTCGGCTCGACTTATTGATCTCAGCGCCAAGGAGAGACAGAGCCTAGTCAACAGATCGGCCCCGAAGTGTATAAATATGTTTTTTTAACATTTAACGGATCCATAACACTATTCAAAGTTTCGCTAGAACTGATGTCTGTTTTGTTTGGGGATGTCTTGTATTTATAATTAAAATTTATAATAACCTCCAAACATTTAAAGTTTAATAAATATAAATTATACATAGAACTTATAAACATATATTTTAAGTTTCTTATTTATAATATAAACATATATTTTAATTATAAACATATATTTTAAGTTTTTTATTTATAATATAAACATATATTTTAAGTTTTTTATTTATAATTTGTAATTACACAGTTTTCAAAAATTTATTGTCAATTTGATAATTACATAATTTTTTTTTTAAATCTATAATAATAAAATGAAAAGTTTAAATTTTTCATAAATGTAAAATTATAAAAAACTTTATCATTTTATTTGTTTATTGTTATAAGTAGATATTAAATATTTTAAAAATTAAAATTTATAGTAACTTCGAGAGCTTTATTGGTAGTATATTTTCGCTACGATTCTATTGTATTGTGATATTTTCCATATTTATAATAAGCACTGAGCTATATTTTCGTTATCTAATAGGGACTAAACTATCATGCAACTCTTGTTAACAATGAAATTATGTATCACATATTTCCTTTATTAATATTTCACCAAGTTGTATTTAAAAGTTATATATATATATATATATATATATATAATTTTTTTTAAAGGAAATCAAATGAGTATTCGATGAATAAAATTTTATGAATTTAGAAGAAGCTTACTTGTTCAAAGTTGGGAATTGTGGAGTTAATTCAACAATAAATTGCGACATATTCACAAGATGGCGAACTCATTCAATTCTTGTAAGGAATGTAAACCTTTACATTCCAGACGAGAGTTGTAGAATCACTTAATATAACAATTCTATCACAGTGTTATTAATGTAAAATTTGAGATTAATGATATTATCAATAATTCGAATAATGCCCATGTTATTAACATAACCTAATGGTTGAAATTTAATTATACAATGTTACACAAGTGGATGAAACTAGTTGGTTGTTTGCGCCACGTCAGTGAGTTTGCATTTTTATAATTAAGTTGTGTAGTATTGGTTGATATCTAAAGTTATTGAACATGAATAGTTATATCATAATAATGGAAAAAGGAAATATTATATTTACGTCAAGTTATGATGAATTGATACTTTGAATGGCATACCTACGAAAGTAAGTGTACTATGGTTGATCTTTTGGTAAATGTTGATTAATAAATTATATGGAATAATTTTACTTTTGTTGGATAATTTGCTTAATGTTAATATGGTTAGTCAATAATTTCTCCAAGATGAAAACTTATGATATCTTTAATGATTCTTTCGGAAGTTGGAAAATTCTTTACTTTAAGAAAGAGTTATGGTAAGGGTTGAAATTTGTGTTTGTTTAAGTTAGTAACTTCTCGATATTCCCCATCACTCAATATTTTTTTTTTGTGAGTAAGATTTTGTATTAAAAATCTTTAGGAAAGAAAAAATTACAGTATCACCATGTGTTCCTGACAGTAAAAACTGAACTGCTTCGGAGGGAAACCAGTTTAGCCAGTCGGTCAAAATAAAACAAATTGTTTTAAGGTGTCAGTCTTAAAAATTACATAGACTTACACATAAAAATTCAAGTCCCCTGTGGGAGACCGAATCGGCCTGTCAACTAACCCTGACATAAAAACAACATGAAAAATATGACCATAGACCTTATGAGGCAAAATAAAATTCAGCCACCCTGCTAAGCAAGCATGAAGACACCTGTGCAAGTCATGTGGTGACCTTGTAGCATGGCCACACGTCTAGGGAGGTAGCATTGGTCGTTGGGTCCATGGTTGGTGCTTCTTTCTCCTCGACTAGTGTACCTTCAACCTTCATGGGCCCGTGCATGGCAGTGCCTGTGTCATCTTCGCCTCCACCACCTGTGTCATCTTCGCCGCCACCCCCGTGCATGACAACTCCTGTTTCTTCTTCGTCTCCACCCCCTATGTCGTCACCGTCTCCTTCTGTTGAGTGGCATGCCCCTTGTAGTGTTGAGAGCATTTGCAGAAGCATTGTTGTCTTCCTGTCCAGGATCTCCATCCAGAATTGCAGGTCATCCAGGACTTGTCGTAATTCAAAGACCAGACCTTGCAAAATTGCAAGTCTGTCTTGCAATTGTGAGCCTAGTGTTGAGCCTACGAAGGAGTGAGGCTTTGGTTGTGGTCCATGGCTATCTAGTTGTGGTTCAAGGTAAGCTTGGCTGGTTGTGGTCCATAGCTGAACTGGTGCGCTTTCCAATGAGTTGGGAGGAACTGTAGGAAGTGGCAATGAGGTGGAAGACAAATCAGATAAGGGTCCTAGGTTGAAACCTAGAGAATTTCCTGAGATGGCGAACCCCTCAAGCCAACTTGCGAAGGGCGTGGAGATGGGCGAAATTTTGCTAAGGCTTTGACCGGGCTGTGACTGTGAAGAGGTTGTAACAACCCTAATTAACTATGTAATTATCATGAATGATAAATATTAATTTAATTAATTATTAAAATATATTAATGAGTCTTTATTATTTTATTATTAAACGGTGGGTGAAGTAATTAATGGGGGGATAAGGTTGTTGGGAATTAATGGGGGGGGGTAAGGTTGTTGAGAATTAATGAGGGGATTTGAGAGAGGAGGATAAGGAAGAAGGGGAGGACTTGGAAGGGGATGATGATTTCTGTTTGGGAATTTCTGAATTGCAAAGGAGGGTGAGGGGGAGGAAATTGGAGGAGTGGTTTTGAGGAGCTCTAACAGATCACTGGTGTTGCTGGGAATTTTGGGCTCTGGGGCCAGGGAACTGCAAGGATTCCTGGAGCTAGGGATCCAGAGAGGTTGTTCTTAGTTGGCTGGGAGGTTAATATTCAGTTGGGCAGTTTGAGCAAGCACATGAACAAGTAACCCAGGGGCTGAATCAACCAAATTTGTAGGTGGAGGTATGTATTTAACAAATGTTCTATCATCCTTATGTTGTGGTTATTATGCTATTATCATTAATATGCTTCTATGTTTTTGTTATTATGGTGTTGTTGCCGCTGTATTATGTTGTTATTATCATTATTCTACTGTTGTTGTTATCATTATTCTGCTATTGTTATCATTATTCTGCGACTGTTGTTTATTCCTAGTTTATTACAAATATAAGAAAGTCATATAAAGAAATCATAAACTGAAATTTAGAAAACCTTTATCTAGTTTGAGTCCTGAAAAATAACTAGGCTCTATAGAGGGCGAGGAAGGTGATGAAGGTGATAAGATGGGAGATGGTGCAGGCGGGGGTCAGAGAACCACATACAACCGTCTAGGCTACAAGGCCGGGATGCGCTTGGGTTTCCCCCCTTGTCTCGGCATGCCTGAGAGACTAAGGGGACTTGAAAGTGCCAAGAGGAAGCACAGGTAGAGGATGAGCAACTAGGAGGAGTGCAATTCGCAGGAGATCTCGGCCGTGGAAGAAAACAACTGCGAATGCACCTAGTAGAAGTCATGGTGTTAAGGACGCTGGAAGAGGCAAGCACACATGATTTGAGTAAAGTTTGGTTCATGGCTCTAAGCCATTGACATGACAAATAGCTTGGGCAAAGCACACTGAAAGTAATGGCGCCTTGGCTAGCATAAGTCTGGCTTAAATGCATGGAGGTTGTGAGAAGGTGTGGCACACTTCGGTCATGTGGCTATCACCATGTTGGCCGCCTCCTGTCCTCTCCTGATGACATTTGGCCTATACTAGCACCCCATCCGGGGTCCCCATCACCCCATGTTATTATGAAATAAATTGTATATTGGAGATGACCTCAAATAATAATTATTAGAATTATGGATATTATTAGTAGATGAAATTCTTTAATTATTCAAGTGGTTGGTGAAATCTTGTTATGCTGGATAATTAATTAGGTTGAAATTTATGTATTGTATATGAAATTATGTGATTTTTGTGATGTAATTTCACTCTTTTATAATAGATTAGTGTTGATAATGGGATGTACATATCTTTAAGTACCTCAGAACGACTGCCAGTCTTGAGGCCTTAAATGGTCAAAATCAATCAAAATAATCCTAGATTATGAGCGTTGATTTTGTGTCTTGAAGTTCCTAACTTTGCAGCGTAGGATATTGGGTGGGTATACTTGTTTAAAATTTCATTATGATATATGATATTATGTTATTGAATCTTATAGTAATATTAAAATATAAGGAGATACATTATGGGTATCACAGATAGTTCTAGTTATGTTGTATAGATGGTCTATTAATTCTTCCCTAATTTTTTTTCTTAATGTTGATTATGGTTAAATCAAAATTGTATACTTGTTATTGTTGCAATCTTAACATCTTCAAAATAAAATAAAAATATGGCATTTTTCGAAGACATTTCTTTGAGGGTGTTAGATATGGTATGAGAGTAGGGTTCAACAGTTTGGACATTGGATTTGGTAGAACTTCCATTCTTGCACTAATTAGTATGTGTAGATTAATAAACTAACTGATGTAAAATTATATGTTATGGTAGGTAATGATGTTTAGAGGAGGAAAAAGAGGTAGGGGTAGGGATACGAGAGGATGCGTTATGCCGCATCCACCACAACCTACACCAATAAATTCACCTCCTCAAGAAGAGGAGCAAACACTAGTACCAGAACAAATTCCAACAAGTGAAGTAGTAAATTTGATGAGATATTTTAAGAGGGTGTTTGAAGATTTGATGAATAGGTTGGAGAGAGAGGAAGGGGGAGTATTTATTCTTGTTGAAGGATCAAAGAACCGTGCTGACAATCAATTACATCGAGAACTAGAAAAGGTTAAATTCCCATAATTATGGGGATCCACCAATGGTCAAGTTGTCGAGGTTTTGCTTGAGAATATGGAAATGTGCTTTTCCTTGAGAGACTACACCTCCAATATGAAAGTTCATATGGATGTTTTCCAACTTAAGGGAAGTGATATTTTGTGGTGGAAGATGCTTCTGCTAGAACTAGGAGTGAGTATTTTTTAGATTGCATGGGAGTTGTTCGATGAATTCTTCCATGAAATATTTTTATCAGAGGAAAATATTGAGCGTCAACTTAATGAGTTCAACACTCTTAATCAAGGAGGATGGTCCATACCTAAGTATGAGGCAATATTTATGGAGTTTCTGTGGTATATGCCACACCTCAACACAAATAAGTTGAAGGTGAACAAGTTTGTCTATGGATTGAATTTCAATATCAAAGAAAGAGTGAGGATTATAATTCCTTTGACCTTTCACGAAGCAGTACATAATGATATCATTGCAGAAGAGGACACTACAAGGAAAATACCTTTTAGCAGAGGTTATAGTGGAGGTGTCTAGTATTACAAAATTGGAAAACATTGTCAAAAAGTCTCCGCTACAACATCTGTTATCGATAGCAGATGTTTTTGCAGATACTATAACGAAAGTTGATTATAACTAAAAAAGTATGGAAAGATGGAGGTGTTAGTGGATATTTACAAATCAATGTGTTTGTATAAGTCACACGCACCGATGCGTACATACACCTACATCAATGGTGTTGTCCACTTAACTTCAAGCACTGGAAAATATGAAATCACCTGGGAAGTAAAATATTTAAGCACCATAGCACCGAGGCTTTAACATCAAAACGCACCAGGAGAGTTAAATATAATTAAGCACCGATGCTTTCTGCATAGAAAGCATCGATGCGTTATTAATAAGAAGGCATCAATGTTGTATAAAATAATATGCACCGGTGCGTTACATGGAAAAACACCCTTGTGCATTAAAAATCGAAAGAACTGGTTCTTTTCAGTAATAAAGAAGTCTCAATGCTTATCAATAACACAATAGCGTCGATGCACATCAATAACACATTCATACATGTGCTTTGTATAATATTAACGCATCGATAGCCAAATTTTTAATATAACTTTTTGGTATTAAATTAATATTGAAACCAATGATAATTGATTATATAAAAGCACTAGTGCAAATTTCATATGAAACGCACCGATGATTTTTAATATTAAACTCACCAATGAGATTAATAATTAAAATAAACAAAGAAACATCAACCTATGATAGTGCAATTATTGCTATTTTTTAATTCCATTATTTATCAATTTTCTTTACATATATCTTATATTTTGATTAGTTAATTTGGATATGATGTTTGGATTAATTTGTTATATTATTAGATTTTGCATCTCTTTATTATAATATTTATTCATCCATATATTTAATCAACGATGTAACATTTCATAGTGATATTGGACAACACAATAGAATAAATTAAGACATATTTTATTATATGAATAAGAGGGTCTTTGTCATACAAAATGGAACACTTATCGATAATCCCTTATCTTTCAATTTGGACACTATGTCCATTACATTAAATAAAAATGTCTTATTTTCATAGACAATTATTTCAAAAAAATACATTTGCAGCTTGTATTGATATCCAAATATATTGGTCATCATTCTTCACTGGAACTGTTGTTAGTGCTCGAGCTACTTCCATGCCTTGGGTTATTTTGTCGAATGTTTGGTTGATTGTCTCGATTGTTTTGTTCTTCTTGAAGTTCCATATACAAACATAAAAATAAATTGTAATGAGTCTATCTACATTGGTGAGAATAATTAAAATTGAAATAAATAATATACATGAATGTAATTTGAAAAGCGATGTACCTCCAAAGCAAGAAGTGACTCATGAATCATACACATATGTTCAAAATCAAATATCATGCCTTGTTTCAACAATTCTTCTGTTGGATCAGTTCCATAATTTGTTTCCTGCAAGTTTTATACCCCATAATAAATCATAGATTTAATATAAAGTATTATTTTTGTTTCATTAATTATAAAGTGATGGAAGTAAAACAACATAGATTATACTTACAAATTTGACAATTAATTTTTGATATGCCAACATATACTCACAGCCCTTAATTAACCCAATGTCAATCATTTTTTCTTATGTATCTTCTTTGTATGCTAGCTCTTATTTGAATACATTCAAGGATGTCTATTGTAAAACAAAAAAAAAACAAACAAAAAAAATTAAATTGTTATAAGGAAATAACAATTACTCACAAACTTTGCTATCAACCCTTTTCTTCCTTTTCGTCCAATTTTATGTGCAGAATGAGTTCCATTTTCTTTTCTTTTCTCTAAGAGAATATTTGAAAATTAATATTTAATGTATAATTAATTATTTGTACCTAATAGAAAAATTCAATGATTACATACATTTGAAACACGTTGTTGTTGAGATAGCTCCTCCTGCGATGCAATTATGTTCAATTCTTTTACCATTTCCTTGTACACTTTTTTCGGACATTCCTGCTGGAATATTTCAGATATCATCTCGTTGGTACTCTGAGATTTTCATAATTTTCCTGAAAAAACAACATGACAATAAAGTATTTTTATATTGATATATGAAAACTAAATATAAAAAAATTGATATATTAATAAATG
>JASDQU010589183.1:34097-48065 GCA_032191745.1 Picea mariana | reverse complement strand
TAGAAGGGACATCAGGTAAATGTCACTAAACAGTGCTTAGTTGACATCAAGATAGGAGGATATAATGATAAGATTTTATGTGATGTTCTCCTATGGATGTCTGTCATTTATTGTTGGGTAGACCATGGTAGTATGATAGACATGTAATTCATGATGGGAGGATGAACACCTATACCCTGGAAAGGAATGGGAGGACTCATATGTTGTGTCCAATTGAAGATAAAGAGGCAAAGCCGGAAGTAAACAACACAGTACTTCTCATGAGTGGGAAGGAACTTCTTACATAAATTAAGAAGAAGGAGGATCCACAATTCTTTGTGGTCATAAAACCGAGAATTGTTCTGACTAGCACAAGAGTGGATGATTTTCCAGAAGAAGTTCAGGAACTGCTGGAAGAGTTCACTGATATTGTGGTGGACGAATTACCTCGTTCATTTCCACCGATGAGGAGTGTGAGTCATCATATAGACATCATACCAGGAGCTAGTTTTCCAAACAAAGCCGCGTACAGATTGACGCCGCAGGAGAATGAAGAAGTTAAAAGACAGGTCCAGGAGTTATTGGACAAAGGTTTGGTCAGGGAAAGCTTGAGTCCATGTGCTGTTCCAACAGTACTTAGTCTGAAGAAAGACGGAGGCTGGAGGATGTGCACTGATTCAAGAGCCATTAATAAGATAACTATCAGGTATAGATTCCCATTTCCAAGAATGGATGATTTGATGGATTGCTTAAGTGGGGAATTTTTTTTTTCAAAGATAGATTTGAAGAGTGGATATCATCAGATTCATATGAGAGAAGGTGACGAGTGGAAAACAACATTCAAGACAAACGAAGGTTTGTACGAATGGCTTGTCATGTCGTTTGGCTTGATGAATGCACCGAGTACCTTTATGAGGTTGATGAATGAAGTCCTGAAGGAGTTCATCGGGAAATTTGTCATCGTGTATCTGGATGACATATTGGTTTTCAGCAAGACAAAGGCTGAACATTTGAAGCATTTGGCTATTGTGATGAAGAGATTACAACAAGAGAAGCTGCTGATAAACATGAAGAAGTCCTCATTCATGAAGATAGAACTCATTTATTTAGGGTTTGTTATTTCTGCAAATGAGTTGAGGATGGATCCAAATAAGGTGGAGGTAATCAAGAATTGGCCATCACCGAGGAACGTATTTGAGGTGAGGAGTTTTCATGGTTTGGCTAGTTTCTACCGGAAATTCATTAGAAATTTCAGTGGAATTAGTGCAGCAATGATGGACACCGTAAAGAAAAGACATAAATCTTTTCATTGGACGGAAGAGGCTGAGAAGAGTTTCAATTTATTGAAACGAAAGATTACAGAGAAACCAATTCTAGTGTTGCCAGATTTTCAAAAGACATTTAAGGTGAAATGTGATGCAAGCGGGTTTGCAATTGGAGTGGTCTTGAGCCAGGAAGATAGGCCGATTGCATATTTCAGCGAGAAGCTGAATGAGGCAAAAGAGAAATATTCCACGTATGATAAAGAATTCTATGCCATCATACAGGCATTGAAGAAATGGAGGCACTATTTGATTCCAAAGGAATTTGTTTTATATAGTGATAACCATGCATTACAATTTGTGACTCAACAGAAAAAGTTGAATCAGAGGCATGTTAAATGGGTTGAATACATGCAAAATTTCACTTTTGTGATAAAACATATTTTTGGTACTACTAACAAAGTTGTTGATGCTTTGAGCAGGAAGTGTTTGCTGTTGCAGGAGTTCAAAGTCAGGACGTTAGGCTTTGATGATCTTAAGGACATGTATGCAGATGATTCAGACTTTAAGGAAGATTATGAAGCAGCTGGGAATCTAGTTCTCAGGGACAGAAGTCAGTGGATAGAGTACGTGATCCAGGATGGATTGTTGTTCAAAGGGAATCAACTGTGTATTCTGAATTGCTCCATGAGGGAGAACTTGTTGAAAGAGAAGCACAGTGGTGGATTAGCAGGACATTTTGGACATGATAAGACATTTGCAAAGCTGAGTGAGTCATACTTTTGGCCATGGATGCGTTCATAAGTCAAGAGGTTTGTAGACAGGTGCAGGATTTGCCAGCATTCAAAGGGAAGAAAGCAGAATGTAGGATTTTATCAACCATTACCCATACCAGACAGGTCGTGGGATGAAATTAGCATGGATTTCGTATTGGGATTGCCGAGGACACAAAGAGGTGTTGATTCAATCTTTGTGGTAGTTGATAGGTTTTCTAATATGGAACACTTCATTCCATGCCAGAAAACCAGCGATGCAACTCACATCGCAAATTTGTTTTTCAAGGAGATTATTCGACTTCATGGATTGCCGAAAAGCATAGTTTCAGATAGGGATACCAAGTTCATAGGGAATTTCTGGAGAACATTGTGGAAGAATCTGGGGACTAATTTGATGTTTAGTTCTGCTTATCATCCTTAGATGGATGGATAGACAGAGGTGGTCAACAGAAGTCTGGGAGACTTGTTGAGGAGCTTGGTGACAGAGCACCACAGCAGCTGGGATAGCATACTACCACAAGCAGAGTTTGCTTACAATGATTCAGTGAACATGAGCACAGGAAAAAGTCCATTTCAGATTGTATATGGAAAGCGGCCAAGAGGGGTTTCTGAACTAAGGGATTCAGAACAGGTTGATACTAGCAGCGTTAGTGCAGGAGAATTCGCTAAGGCGATGAAGGAACTTCATAGCCAGATGAAGGAGCGACTGTTGAAGTCAAGTCAGGAGTACAAGCGCAGAGAAGATTAGCATCGGAGACAAATTTAGTTTGAAGTTGGTGATCTAGTTTTGGCTCATTTGAGGAAAGAAAGGTTCCCGAGAGGAACATACAACAAGCTGAAAATGAAGAAAATTGGGCCATGCAAGGTCTTGAAAAAAATGGGAGAAAATGCTTATGAAATTTAGTTACCAGAGGACATTGGAATATCTCCGATATTCAATGTTTCGAATTTATATCCATATAAAGATGATAAAGTAGGAGAAGAAAGTGATGATCAACCAGAGATCCAGTGGCAGAAGAAGATGCCAGTTGTAGAGAAGCCACAGATGGAGCAGATACTGAATAAAAGAGTGGGTAAGAAGACCAAAAGGAAAGAATATTTTGAATATTTGGTTAAGTGGAAGGGACATCCAGTTGAAGATTCCAGTTGGGAGACTGAAGCCGAAATTTTGAAGCATGGACATACCGTGCAGGAGCTCATGGACAAGAGCCCATGCAAATTTTCAAGTGAGGGAGTATGATGCAGGAGCATCCTTCACGACAAGCAAAACCAACGTGGAAGCAAAAAACAGCTGGAAGACGTCCAGCGCAAGTTTTTGAATTTTTAAATTTTCCCCTTGAAGTTGATGCGCTAAACATAAATGAGATCATTTAATTTAGGCGCCTTGGTAAAAAAGTAATCAGACCTCGAGCCATACGCTCTCATCTAAGATAGACAGAATAATTTATAATGGTAGATGTAGGTAGATAGAATTGAATTCTTAGATTAGACAGTTCTAGAAGAAAGGAGGGAAACCGGATATAGACACCCTAATTTGTATCATTGTAACATAGTAGTAGTTCAAGGAAGAGTTAGAAGACTCTAGAGCATAGGAGAATAGCAGAGAGTTCTAGAGAACACCCATGTATAGATCCTGAATTAATAGAAGAAGTTGATTCAGATTCATGGCTGTTGTGTTATTCTCTGTGTATGTGTGTTGAATGCTCTGCTTATGAATATTACTTCCTGTTATGCATTTTTTATTATGCTGTGTGTATGATTTCATGTGTCGAGATTTAAATCTGAGAGGAAGTGAGGTGAACTACAATTTTTTTCTCTTTTGAGCAAGGATTCCTGCAAGGAGTGCAGTTGAAGTCGTTCGCAAGGAGTGCGTTGACAGAAGGCTCATAGAGTTAACTCTTGTTCTCATTCGCTCAGGAGTGAACGTGGGTTGCTAGAGCTGTGCAAGGAGTGCGCAGGCTAAGGGAGAAAGCCTCAGTCATGAAACTGAGAAAAAGTATTGAAGGACTGCTGCTACGGGTATACGCAGAGTCAAGGAAGCTCGAACAGTTGAAGTGTTCACAGGCTTGCCGCAAGGAGTGCATGCAAAAAAAACCTCGTTGAGGTTGGAGTAATCTAGCAAATCTCAGGAAGGATAGGCCTCTGAGTCGCTAAATATCAGTGCAGATAAGTGTGACTTGAAGTCAGGAAGAAATGTCGTAAGTTGGCGAAAAGGCGAAGGAATCTTGTGGAGAGATACTCTTTTTCATTTCGTGGATTACCCAAGGAAGAACATACAGTCGAAATATTCTGGAGAGATTTCACAAAGTTCCAAGGATCGTTAGATCTCACAGAGGTGCAAGGAGGTTACGGAGGAAAGGTTCGAAGGGTTTGAAGCTCAGGAGGGGCAGGGCCATCGATTTCGAGTCACTGGAGCCGTAGGATCTACACGTGGTATCGTGTATCGGGGACTTGTGAGTTGAAGCCCTAGAAGTTGTGTATCAAGAACAGTGATATCGCGAGACACGATATCCCGACAAGATCAGAGCCATTTGTTGAGGAGGATGCGTGTAAGGAGATTCTCTCATCTCGCAGACTCGGACATTGGAATACCAAAAGGGAAGTCCTTTAGCTTCGCGAGTAGTGAAGTGGCAAGAGATTTGTAGTTGTCCATCTAAGGAGGACAGGTGGTAGATATCGAGAGATCTCATGAACTCAGGAGTTCGTAGGGTGAGAGCCCAAACATTGGGTACTCCAAGTCGTGAGGTCGCGAGTAGCGAGTGAAGGATAGTCGTTGGATCCGGATCACAGGGGGACCGTTGGATCCACACGTGGGATCGTGTATCAGAACCTCACAAGAAAATGTCCGAGAATTTGGCCACGGGGATCGCGAGGTTGCGAGAAAGCGATATCCCGACAACTGGAGGATAGTGTGGGCCATAGCAGAGCCGGTGAGTGAAATACAGGTGGCACGAAGCCCTCGGGATCTCGCCGCGAGAAGTCCCGAAATATTGGCATTAGGATTCACGAGTCGTGAAGTGTCGAGGAGCCGAGGTTCGTGTGGATGCGTGGAAGAGCATAAGGTGGGACCGCGTGATCGACGGGTGGACACACGTTGCTTGGATATAGGAGTCAACACTCTATTGAATTCTCGCATCTCAGGAGTTCGCGGCATAGGAGGGTGAAAGTTCGACGGTTCAACCTGTGAGGTTGCGAGGTCGCGCGAGGTTGTGAGAGGCGTTAACATTTAAGCCTCGCCCACGGTTGCATGTGGAAGGAGCTATAACCGTATCGCTAGGTCGGGTATCGCAAGATTTGAAAGGAAAAGTTGGGAGCTTGAGTCACGAACTCGCGAGACAACGAGATTTAGCTGATCTCCCGGTGGTAAAGGGGAGACCTCGGGGGAAGATTACCGTGGGTGCAGATTTCCCGATAGGGAAATAGAAGAACCTTCGAGTTCTTCGGGCCGAGAAGAAGAAGGTCCTGTGAGAGCAGACGTGCCTGGGTGGCGCGCCCCTACGTCAGGAAACATCTTTTACCTCTCTAAAAACAACATCCGAACTGTAAACAATCTTCTTGTTTTCTGGGTTCCAAATCTTATAACCTTTCACGTCATCTTTATAACCCGCAAAGATACACTTTTCAGCTTTATTATCCATCCTACTCCTATTTTCCTTTGGAACATGTACATAAGAATCACAACCAAACACTTTGAGATTTTCAAGAGAGGGTTTATTACCAGTCCATACCTCGTGTGGACTTTTATCATCCAATGCTGATGAGGGTGATCGATTGACCATGTAACATGTTGTACCCACTGCCTCTGCCCATAATTCCTATCATAACTCGACACCGCTAAGGATGCTCTTTGATTTTTCCATTAGTGTCCCATTCATCCTTTTTACAACTCCATTTTTCTAAGGTGTGTATGGATTAGTATTCTACCTTTCTATACCACACTTCTTACAGAATTCTTCGAATTAATTTCCACAGAATTATCCACCATTATCTATCCTCAATACCTTTATTTTCTTCTCTTTCTAATTTTCTACCAGAGCCTTAAAATATTTAAATTGATCAAATACCTTAGATTTATTTCTAAGAAAATAAATCCATGTGTTCCTTGAGAAATCATCTATGAATGAAACATAATACACAGATCTACCTAGTGATGGAACATGCATAGGTCCAAACACATCACTGTGTATCAACTCTAAGATCCCCTTTTATCTTGTAGAAATAGATGGGAATATTACACGATTTTGTTTACCATATATGCAATGTTCACATAAATCAAAATCCATAGTGCAATTAGGCATACCTTTAACCATACCTTTACCATGTAGCATTCGAATGCTCTTTTCCCCAATATGCTCCAGTGTTTGATGCCACAACATAGTCTTCTTTCCAAGGGCAGTATTGGTCTTGTATTCTTCATTTCTCTACTCAGGGACAATAGAACTGTTACACCCATTAGTATAAGTTCCTTGTATAGAGTTTCAAACCAAACTCCCCTCATCAACACCATTTCTCCTCGTACCATCTTGCAAGTTCCCTTTCCCAATACAGTATCCACTCCTGCATCATTCAACTTGCTTACATATATTAGGCTCTTGGCTAGTTTTGAAATGTGCAGAACCCCAGGGAGAGTTATAATACTTCCATATTTTAGAAACAACTTAACCCTTCCACGTCCCATGATTTTGGTTGTTGAGTCATCTCATAGGAATACATCACCACCATCATATTTTTCATATTCACAGAACCACTCCTTGTAAGGAGTCATATGATATGACACACCTGAGTCAAATAACCATACACCATGGTCTGGATGTGTACTTGTAGATGCTAGGTAAACATCACCTCCTTCTTAAGTGGATTTTTTCTCCTCTGTGGAAGAGGTATTATCATATCCCTTTGGTTTATCAACCTTCTTAGACTTGCAATCTTTCTTATAATGCCTTGTTTTACCACACTTCCAAAATTTCCTCAAAGTTTTTCCTGGAGACTGAGATCTACTTGTATATTTAGATCTCCCCCTGAATACTTACCAAGATTCCTGTCTTGGGTATGACCTCTTACAAATAAAGAATTTTTGCGCTAACTATCCATGCTTTTTTGCCTCATCTCTTCATATAACAAGGATGCAACTACATCCTCATACTTCAATGTAGATTGATTGGTACTACCAATTGCTACAACCAGATTATCTCAAGAGTCTGGAAAAGAATATAACAAAGTAATTCACTTATCTTCTTCTACAATCGTAATATTAACAGATCCCAATTGACTTACCAGAGTATTAAAGGCATTTAGATGTTCTATCATAGAATCTCCATCTTCCATCCTAATATGATACAAATTCTTTCGAAGAAACACATTTTTTACCAGGGACTTTGATTGATACAAATTACCTAACTTATCCTATAGTTCCTTGGCTGTAGATTCTCCCGAGACATTCAACAACACTGAATCTTCCAAGCAGAGTTGAATAGTACTCCTTGCTCTTCTGTCCAACTTCTCCCAATATTCCTTTGACATAGTAGTAGGTGGTGTACTAATAGTTTGTGTACGAGTAGATTGTGTACCGATAGACTGTGTGCTAGTAGACTGCGTACCAATAGGCTGTGTACCAAGATCCAAAACAATCCATTGTTCTTTGTCTATAGGAAGGTCCTCCATATTGAGCTTCCATAGATCAAAGTTTTTATCGTTGAACTTCTCTATCTCAATTCTAGAAGAGCTCTCCATTCCTCTTTCTACACTAGAATCACAACCTCAAAATCTCCCACTAAACCCATATTTATCACAGACCCAAGATAAAATTTATGTATCAAGACCAAGCCAAACCCTTAGCAACAAAGGCATCCCCCTGAAGCCAAAAATGAGATCTAATACGACATGTAAGTTTTAAACCCGTGAAGCAAATCAATGCATACATATTCTTAAGAAAAAAAGAAATTAATCAATGGCTCATACACATAGTATACATAGATTTACACTAGAAACCCTTAACCGGGAGAAAACCAACCTTCTTTGGTGCTGCACCTTTCAACTCTTAATTGTATTAATTTCACCATTCACCATACAATATATACAATATTTTAGGTATTTCGTAGCTACCAAAACCCTAATCCATTAATCCGAGATTAATTTATAAAACCACTAAAAATATAAAAATCCGTTAAAATAGAAAAAACCACCCCAATGCTACGCGTAACCAGGGGGGCCAAACCTGCCCCCCCCCTTGGGACACCTCTAGGAAAGCACCCAGTGCACACGACACAGAGAATGAAGGAATTTGGGATCATCAGATGTAGTTGTCGAATATGACGCACCCACACACACACATGAAAAGAGTATGACACATACCCAACACAAACAATGTACATGAAGTAAGAATTTATATGGGCTTAGTAAGGTATTACTGATGATTTGTTGAAGGGTTTTCAAAGATTGCAAACACCATTAGAGAGCTACAGAAGAAAAATAATAAATTTATTTGGACTGATAAATGTGAAGAGGCATTTCGGAAACTGAAAGAATTGTTAACCACTACACCAATATTAAGGATACTTGATATGGATCAGGACTTCTTAGTATGCACTGACACATTTAAGGAAGGATTAGGAGGAGTTTTTGATGCGGGAAGGAAGAGTAATAAATTATGCATCAAGGAAACTCAGACTCCATGAAGAGAACTATACGACCCATGATTTGGATTTGTTAGCTATAGTCAGAGGATATGGACACACTACTTAGTATGTAGGAAATTTGAACTAAAAACATATGATAGTGGATTTCAACATATCTTTACTCATAGTAGTTTAAATGATAGACAAAGGAGATGGTTTGACTTACTAAGAGAGTATGATTTCGAGATCACATATATCAAGGGAATAATAAAAAGAGTTTTTGATGCCTTGAGTCGATATCCATGTAGATTTTTAGTTATTCCATTAAGAAAAAATCTACGAGAAAGGATATTAATTACAACTAGATGATGTTTGGTATACGTACGTAAAGGAAAACATTGAGACTGAAGCTATGCTTATACCTAAATACATAGGATATTATTTGGATTATGATGGGTTATTGAGACTAAATGGAAGAATATACATACCACCAAATGAAGAATTGTGAACTTTTATTTTAAAAGAGGTTCACAGAGCGATTTACATGGCTTATATTGTAGTAAACAATATGAGCGCTAATCTAAAACCTTTGTTTTTCTAGAAGGGAATGAACACTGATATTGTAAATTTTGTGGCAATATGTCTTGAATGCCAATAGGTGAAGGTTCAGCATAGGCATCCAATGATATTGTTACAACCACATTCTATACAAGAGTCTAAATGGGAAATTCTATCTATGGATTTTATAATTGGATTGCCTCTTACGACATGGAGACATGATTCCATTTTTATAGTGGTTAACCCTATGGAAAAGAGTGTTGGTTTTATTCCGGTACATACCACTTATTAGGCTTCAGACATTGTGAGGGTTTTATAAATGAAATAGTGAGATTGCATGGTGTACCAAAGAAAATAATTTTGGATAGAGGAGCAGTTTTCACAGGAAGATTTTGGACTAGTTTTAAGGATGCATTAGGAACATAATTAAACTTTAGTATTGCTTATCACCCTAAGACAGATGGAAAAATATAAAGTACAAATCAAATTCTTGAATATATGTTAAGAATGTACGTAATGGATCAACATAAATGTTCAAAGGAGTTCTTACCTATAGTTGAGCTTTCATATAACAATAATTATTAGAGTTCCATTAAGATGGCACCATTTGAGTTTTTGTATGGAAGACCATGCAAAACACCTATGAGTTGGGATAGATTAGCAGATAGAGTTTTAGTAGGAAACGAGGTAATACAAGAGATGGAGGATGTAATGAAAATGATCAGAGTGGGACTTAAGGAAGCACAAGATAGACAAAAGATCCATGCAGATGCACATATAACTAACCATAGCTATGACGTCGGAGACAAAGTTTTTTTGTGGGTGAAACTACAAAAGAGTTATATTAAATTTGGGAAAGGTGCTAAAAATTATCCTATAAATGTTGGACCCTTTAAAATTGTGGAGAATAAGGGACCAATCGTGTATTGATTAGCTTTACCTGCATCTTTAGAGCACATGCATGATGATTTTCATGTTTCTATTTTTCATCATTATGTTTCATATCCTTCTCATGTCATTGATTTGAGTTCTTTGCATATGTTGGATGAGGGGGCCTTGATGGCTGAACCGGTCCAGATATTGGACCATCACACTTGATAGATTTGGTGTTTATTGGTAAATTAGTTAAAGATGAAATGGGATAGATATAGTCCCAATTCTGCTACCTAGGAGGATGTAGAGGAGATGCATCAACAATTTCTGTATTTATTTTTATTTTCTTTTAGACTTTTAATTGAAAATTCGGGATGGAGTTTGAAATAAGAGGGAGTGTATGTAATTCCCTATTTCATCTAACTATTTTTAGAAAACAGACTTAATATTTGAGGGTGTTTTCTTGCAAATGACCCAGTTAATTAATCCTTTGATAAATTATAGACTTATTTTGAATTTCTTAAAATATCAAAATGTGAAATTGATTAATTATGCATTATATATTGTTGAATAAACTTTATGGATGATCATGATTATATAAATATTAATAATGAGTTCCTGAGTGTAAATGAATCTCAATGAATGGTTGATGCAAGTATCATCAATAAGACCTTGGGACTCCAGACCAAGTCAAGGAGTAAATGTGCTGATGAAATTTTGAATAAATGATTTAAGTTGATTATAGACATTAATGATTAATAATTGTTTAGTGGATGTAGGCACATTGATCATGCTTTCTGATCCAACTCACAAAAGGATCAACATGGATATACAAAACCAAATCGACATAAAAGGGAGGGGTGGAAAAACATCCCTGATTCCACTCACTAGCACTCATGCTATGGCCACAGTTGAAGAGTGAGGGACACTCTTTATTAGAGTATTTCACAATGTATTGAGGGTAGAATGGATCTCATTAAATCGCGAGGTATACTGAGGGGTGCACAATAAGGTGGAGTCCTTATTCCTCTGAATCCAGTAGTATCGTAATTGGGGAAACTACATGAGTAATAGGATCTTCGCCATTTGTGTCATATTCCCAATTGTCAAGGTCAAAGTGTTTGAAGGGAATGATGCATGGAACCCTTGGAGTACATTAGTATATCATGAAGGGCATGAAATTCATGGAACTGTTATCCTTTGTTTCAAATAAAAATTCTAAAATAAGGTGAAACATGTAAGTTAACCTAAGGGTAAAATGATAAAATAGATGGATAGAGTCATGCTAGAAAACTTTGAAAGATCAACTATATTGGAAGGGTTTAGATGTTAGGACAATCAAATTATTCTAAAAATTCATGGGTAATTGGAATTTAGATTTCAAGAGAAATATAATTAAATAAATAAAAACAAACAAACTTTGAAGGAAACTAAAAATGTGCATGATATTATTAAACTGAATAAATAAATAAAAATTATTAATTTCATGAGAAAAATTACATAAGGGGATTAATTGGGGAGAATCATAAATCATTGAGTAGATAACTAAACAAATGGTTGGACTTAGAGGTAATAGGAGTTCATTAATTAGTTCAAGATACTAAAATATCTCTTGAATATTAGTGGAGGATATCTAGGGAACACCTAGGAGTAAATTTAGGGGAAACAAAAGTGGGTGACAGAAATCGATTTTAAATAAAAATAAAAAGGATGATTTTAGGTGAAACCTTGTATGATTTTGACATGTGGCTGGGTGAATAATACAATTAAGTAAATTTATAAATTAGCTAATTATGCATGAGGGGCTATGTGTCAAAATGGATTTTACCTATAAAATAAAGAGAGAAGAAGGAGAGAGGGGATGACCTAGACCCCCCTTCTCTCTTAAGGGCTACGCGACCTCCCGACCTACGATCGATCAAGAAACTAAGTCTGAATGACTCTCTGGGTCTCTGCTAGAACCTAAACCCACTTACACAGGTCCTTCCTCCAAATGCACAGGTCGTATAAGACCCGCAGGTTCTCTTCTGAATCTTGTCCAACTTACACGCTAACCGGTCCCTAGCTCTTCTCTGACTAAGCCCCTTCCTTCTTGTGACCACAACTATGACCGCTCGCCTAACCCAAAAGGCCTTTCATGATTTCACATATCGGGTCTTTGCATGTGAGTCACTCAGACTCTCCTGACCTCTGAAATCCTGATAGGAGCCTAGCACATGCTATCCCCTCCATTCTCCTTCACCAATGTGACCCTTCGCTACGACCGTGGGCCAATATTTCGAGTGCCTCGCAATTTTGTGTTTCGCGACTTTGCACCTCACAAAGTTCGCTTTCTCTTCCCTCCAAAACCCAAACTCCCGAATTCCACCTGCGTTAGATCGACGGTCCGCAATCCCCGCGATCCAATGATCTTGATCTCCTTTTCGCGTTTCGGGGCTTCACGTTCACGAAGTCAAAGGACCGCTCACCTCCCTTCTCCTGATAACTGAACTCCCGATATCTCATTCCCTTGAAATGAATCAATGGTCCATATCTTTCCTCGATCCGATAACTCAGATCAAATTATGAACTTAGATTTCGTGAGTTCCCAGAACTCTTACCTCTGATTTCCCATGTTGCGAATTCTCGACAAGACCAGATCTACGATCCACAATATTCCCCTGATCGATGGTTGTGATCAAGTCGCTAAATTGGATTTCGTGAGTTCTCATGACCTTCACCTTTGGTTTCTATGAACCGTGAACCAACAAAACGCTGATCTCTCGCCATGTGTCCTCCTTGAAAAATGGACAGTCCCGATGATTTCAGAACTTTGTAACCCACGACTCTAGTGTGATTTCAAAGAGTTAATTTTAGAGAACTTTACTTTGATCAAACTACTACGATTCTTTTCTTTTGTGCTCAGACCAAATGACTGAGATCTTTCCTCCTCTACGCTTTCTCCTCGTTGTCTGGATGTTGATCGGACGATCTAGATCTCTCTTTGACTTAGAATATTTTATAAGTGTTCAAAGGTTTCTAACCTTTTCTCCTCCGAAAAGTCCGACTCTTGGACCTCGTTAACACTTATGAAAACTGATTCTCCTCCTGAGCTTGGTCTCATGAAGACTTCAATTTCCCGCTCAGTCCTTGCATTTCAGGGATTTTGATAACTCAGATCCAAAGGATTTCTCGAAGATAAATTATTCTCATCCTCCTGGAGTTCTCCTTTTCCAATTCTCCGACTTCTTGCAAATCCCCTTCGACCCTTAGTCGAATCTCGGATCTGTGCACTCCTTTCACCAGATCTTTATGCAAGGTTCAAATTCTTGCGGATGACTGCGCACGCCTTGCACCCGTCTCTTTTCACTCCTTGAAAAGGTAAAGTTTCATGTTATCTCTTCTAAGCTTCAGAATCAATATAGATCTCGTTAACGCACTCCTTGCATTCTGTGTGCACACCTTGCACCACTCGACAAAAGAGAAACAATTGAAACTTATCCTAACATTCACAGTTCCATCTACTCATAACAGAATTCACTCATTCATTCATGAAAACACAATAACAAAGAATTGCAAACAATGTCCACACCATGCATTGAATCAATTTTCCTCTATTATATTCATAAGTGAAAATAGTTACAACTATGATAAAAAACCAAACTGAAAACTCATAAATCTCCTATTAACTTGTAGCTACTAGCTTGCAATTATTTTTCAACTCCCAACTAGCCTCATTTGGGCGTACAAAAACTCTATTTATCTCAGAGGGATTTTAGGGTTCCCCCTAACTACTTGTCTACTCCAAACCTATCCTACAACTATCTTAGTCCAGTCACATTCCAAATTCGGAGTGGAGACTCCCACTTCGCTCACGATTGTTCAAGGATGTCTCAAGGGTTTTTCTAGTGCTGAGTTCAAGCATGC
>JASDQU010589182.1:67954-85335 GCA_032191745.1 Picea mariana | reverse complement strand
AAAAATTTATTTGAATTTTGATCAAATTAGAGGTCCTATGAGGGTTAGGTTTTCCTTTACAAAATTGAATATTCATACTTCTTTGTGGTGGAATAAGTTGCAATTTTATAGATAAAGTAGAGAAGATTAAAACTTGGGATAGGATGGCGCCATAGTTGAAAATTATTTTTTCCCTATGGATTATGCTTTAAATCTATTGAGAAGACTGTAGAAAATTAAGTAATCGAAGATGTTAGTGAAGGAGTACATGGAATAATTTTATAGACTTTCTATAAGGTCTCGGTAGAATAAAGAGAATATATGATATATTTCTGGGTATGTGAATGATTTAATTTATGGCATTCAAGAGGAGTTTCATGCTTTCATTTTTCATTTAATTGTAGAGGCTTATCAAGTAGCCTTAATAATTGAGGATAAATCATAATTAAAGTATAATAATACAATGAGGAAAGATCCAAATTTTGGAAGAAGGAAGGACATGTAAAATCAATTGGATAAGGTCAAAGTAGCTCCAACCCTGCGGACCATCTTGTCGGAAGAAGATTTGATGTTGACAAAGGAAGATGGTCAACAAGAGGTAGAGGTTGAGGAGGCAAATTTGAAGGAATTTTCTTCATATGTGGAGTATGAGGCCATATATAATTTGAAATATTATAATTTTTGAAGGGAGGAAGAACACAAGAAGAAATAACACATATTGCCCAAGCAAAACCAACAATATAAATAAGAGAAGTGATTGAATTCATGTTAAAGAAAGGGGAAATTTTGATTATGAGGAAAGTATTGTTGCAACTTGAGAAAGAGATTGATAGAGAACTAGAACAAAATAAGACAAACTCCATAACAAAAAGCTAGATCGAAGGTAAGTGTTGTAATTTGGTTATTCATTGATCCAAAATGGATCCAGGAAGGCCTAAAAATCTTCTTGGAATTGGATGAAACTAGTGTCATTGCGTCGGGATCGTCATGTTGATTCTGACCATATAATTTTTTCCGCAAATGGACACCGTATGTGAAAGATATCGCATTCTGATCGATTTCCCAAACATGCAAAAAGTCAAATGGGTCAAAGTGAACACGTCGTATTGCTGACATCAATAGTAAGACAAGTGACGTTAGCATGAATTCAGTAGGGAAACATGGCAACACGAGGACGTGCCATGTGTCACTCATTTTTGGCATTTTCGGGCTGAGTTGAACCAGTACAAAAATGACACATGGCATTGTATAGACATGACACGTGGCATTCCATACGTGACGTGGCCCAATGACAGGCTCACACATGGCACTACGGACGATAGGTGGTTGTACGGATGTTGACATGGTAGGGTGATTGGGTAGTATGGATGTTGACGTGGCAACTGACTGGGCAGGTGAATTAGCAGTATGGACAATAACGTGGCACGACATGTGGTTGCACAACAGTGATGTGGTAGGTGACGTGGAAGCTGACTGTGCATGATGATTGTACTATACAAGCCAATCACAGGGTGACATGTGGTCCAATCATAGGGTGCCACATGGGACCCTAGATTTCTCCAATGTTGGCTAGGCTAAAAATTTGGTTGTGACTCTATCGGACTTAAAACCTCAACCTCAGTAAGGGAAACGAACTACACCAAATGCGCTAGTCACCTGGAATAGTATGATCCTTGTTTAAACATACATAATAGATTATATTTAAAGTGGTTATGTGTGCAAGTTTGGGGATAAGCCCCGGTCGGCGGGGGGATAGCCCATAACCAGGGGCTAAGAACCAAGAGTGGAGCAAAACAAGAGGGCATGTGGAGTGTTAGGACCCAGACACATGGGGGTCATATGGCCTGGAAAGGGGGGCTAGACCGAAGGATTAGGAGTGCTACCCAGCCCTTGGCCATATGGCACACTTCATATGACCAAGAGCTCGGGAGAAAGGGGGTTGCACCCATATTTTTCCAATTTTGGGTTTTTAAACTATATAATATGATTTTTGTGGATTTTTATGTTGATTTTGGCCATTTTGGGGGGATCTAGAGCCCGATTTGAGGCCAGATCTTGGGAGGAATTTGGGAGGAGGATACCAACTCAAAATCTATATAAACCAGAGGTTATTAGTAGCATAAGTATGTTCATAATTTCACAATGATGATGAATTTATGAAGCTTTAATCCATTTTTATGCAGCGAAGCCATTGAGGAAACAAATTTTGGAGGCCAATTCCAGGAGCTACGCTCAACCTTTTTAAGTTTCGTCGGTTGTGTTGGGTTCTTGAAGTCAAGAAGAACACAGCCAAGCCATTTTTTAATCCTTTTGACACTTTTCTGATGTATGTTTGAAGCATTGAAGAAAAATAAGAAAGCCTCACCCATTGAGACAAAGGCCCGGAGACGTAGGCAATCTTGTCGAACTCCGTTAACAAATTTGTTGTTATGGTTTGTTGTTCTTTGTACTTATCTTCTGATCGACATTTCTTTATGATGGTTGTTATAATCTCTCATTAAGTTTTTTTTCTTTCCTTAATTCCTAATTGGTAATTGAACACATGCTTAAAACTTAACCAAGTCTTTAAAGATCATTTTCGAATCATTCATGGTGGTAGTTTAGAAAATTTGGTGTCTATTGAAGTTGTTCAAAATATGAATTTGAAGAGTATGCCTCAACCATATGCATACAAAGTTTCATGGCTATGAAATGGGCATAAGGTCACTATGAAAGAGTAGTCCTTGATTAATTTTAATATTGGCGGCTATAGTGATAACATTTTGAGTGATGTTTTTCCATGAATACATGTCACAAATTGTTAGGAAGGATATGGAAGTTTGATGGGAAGGTTATGCATGATGGGAGAAGAAACGCCTATCAATTGGAAAGGGATGGAATTAAATTTAAGTTACATCCTTTAAATGAAAAAGTAGAGAAGAAAGTGGATGGCATTAAATTTAACTTACATATTGTGAATGAAGAAAGTGATGTTGAGTAATGTTGGCATATGTGAAGGAAGTGGAGTAGTATGAATCTATGGAGTGGTGCACTGAATAAAATAAAGAGAAAAACAAAACAATGGTGCTACAACAAAATCACTTTTGAAGGAGGAGTAGATGGTAGTTTTTCATTCCCATAATATTTTATTTGTTGGTATGTTTGCAATAAATGCAATAGAGAAGGTGAAGTATGTAACCATGAGGGAGACAATGAGTGATAGAGTTGATAAAGAGAAGAATGGTGTACTTGTGTAGTTAATGAAGCAATCATAGAGAATTGTACCTAATAATTATAAGTGAAGCACTCAAAGGAAATAAATCAAAGCATTAACGTGAACTCACAAACTAATACATAGATATTGACAAAACCATGCACTATTCAACCCTCCTTCTTAGTGGATGATACACATTTTTTCATGGGTTTTATATAAACAACAATAATCTAGTCCGTATTGGTGTTATATCAACAACATATTTTGGTCTAGATTTGGAACTTGTTCTTCGTAATGTGACTCTCATGGCATGATATGATCGTAAAGAATTTGTTTCCCTTCAATAGTAAGAAAAGATGAACATTTTTTAATAATAAAACATTGAAAACTGCATTTAGCAAAGTAACAAGATGGTTGGGACTTAGAAATAAAACTACGGTGTAATTTAAATAATGCCATTCAAATTATGGTGTTAATTAATGTGAATGGACTAGTAGTCAAAGAAATTATTATGGTGAATGTGAAACAATTTGACTATAATGATCTAATTACCATGAATACCAATCACTCTCGGACTAAGTATTTCATTCCAATAGTTTTAATGACGATATTCTCGTTTATAAAACTGATGGCATGCAAGGAAGAGCGTGCTTTGGATTTCACAAGATGGGATTTTTAATCGGAAGTGGCAATATAGTTAACAAAAGCCGGGCTCTATGTTTGTAATAAAAGCCCGAGAGGTTATCGACATTTTCCATTGAATAATACTGTGCATATTTGTTTTAGTGTTATTTCTACTAAGTGTTTTATGGGACATGTTTTAATTGTTTCTTTTTTTTGTTTTATTTTGTGAGTTGAGTTTTTCTATGTAACTTTGGCAATAACCTACATGCTACACCAAATATCAATGGGATGAACGTGAGATTTATGATATGGCTCCAATATCGATATATGTTATAGAAGATCACACTTAAGTAGCTCCAAATTTCTACTAGACAAGATTTGATAGAGTATGGTGTATGTGTGTGAGTGAAATGTAATTAATAAAAACTATATATTCTATTGTAATGATAAATAAATTAGAATCAAGAGTTAATTTAGCCATAGGAGATCTTTGTAGAGGTCCAGGGATTGACAAAGGTAGGAGGCGTTTGATCACTTATCCAAACTTTTGTAACTACAAATTAGGATTTTTGAAGAGAGAAGAATCCAAGAGTTCAAGAAACATTACAGAGAGGAATTCAATTGTATAAATATGAAATGGAGTGACCTATTGGTGTAGGATAATTTTAGGTTAGTTGTTGGAGGGTTGGAATAATTCAAAATCATTATATTGTACCTATTGATCGTGTGTCACATGTTTAGTATAACAATGTGTAATGTTCCTAACTTGGCTAGTCTAGGAATGTCTACTAATGTGTGTAAGATCAAAGGTTTACAGCATATAAATGATCATACAAATAATAAACGCGACAAAGGACTACAAAGTTTGTATTATGATATCTCTGTGGATTACAAAATGGTCGAATGCAGCTGAATAACTGACAATACTCGACTAGATCAACATACAAAGGATCTTAGCAGGAATATAAATAAGCAACTGCAGCTGAATAAAATAACAACACTCAGCTTGATCAAAAGACAAAAGGATCTTAGCCGGAATACAAATAAGCAACTAAAAGATAATACCCGGAATATGGGAGCACTACGGAATCAATGAAGAATGATAGAAGACCTGGATGATCTTCCCGGTGACTAGGGTGTGTCTTTCAACACTGAAATCAGCCAACTGGTGTCTTCCTCCTGGAATACATTGAACTATCTCTCCTGAGATGCGCCTCTTCTCCTCAATGACAAGTCATAATCTGCATAATGATGAATTAGGTCGCTGACCCTTCCTTTATAGCTTTCCAAAACCCTAAATCATGTTGAAACCCTATTTCGCTATTGATTTCCAAAACCCTAAATCATGCTGAAACCCTAAATCACTGTTGAAACCCTAATTCACTGTTAACTTCTATTTTTAGCTCATAATGACTTAAAAGCACTTTTAACCCTTGTTATCTCAATGTCACTTTCCGAATATAACACCTGTGACTGGAGTGACCTCTAGTAACCTTATTTACCCCTCTTTGGCCCTAGCTATAGTCTAACGGGGTGGTTTAGACCATTAAGCCTCCTCTTCTAGAGATCCTATTTGGAAAGGGACATTACACAATGCTATGGGATTTTAGGCCCAGCATAAGACTACATTACAAAAAATTGTGGATTCACATCCATTATATTCCTAATATACCCTAGTTTACTTTTCACTACAAGATTAGTTAAGGTTTAGGTAGTTTGAGTCTAATAAACTCCAAAAATAGCAACTCCAAAGCTAGTTTGGGATATTGTGGATATGAAACGAGGCATTATAAGTGACCATTGAGCAAACCAAAGGTTTTGTGGCCCTAAATAAACTTATGAATTTAGTATATGCCCCAAATAGGTACCTCAAGTGTTAAAGTGAGTCCAATTAGAAACCAAGGGATAGAGACAAAGAGGTAAAAGACACCTAAGAAACCCATATAAGTTTTAGACATCTTAGAGATGTCCCAATTATAGAATAAGATGAGTGGACCCTAGGAAGGTGATCCATGACATTTTAGTAGATATTGAGAGACGTTGTATCATCATTAAATGGGTTGCATATGAATGTGGCACGAAGTTGGACTACCCAATGCACTTCTTAATAGGTAAGCATAATTGAGTACCCAAGTGTGAGTCTCATCTAATACATTTTCCCCCATTTGTATGTTTTTCTATCCATAATAAGATAATAGTAGTGAGTTGTGGGGAAGAAAAGAAGTTAGAAAATGATACCCCTAATTTCATTCGATGTTGAAAAATACCTACCAAAATCCTTTTGTTGAAACCCCCTCCCAATACATCTATCCAATTAAATATCCCCATGGTTTTACTAAATATTGTAAGTATCCATTTTTTTCATAGAATTCTTAATACCTCTTTTTATTTCTACTCTTAATACTTAGAAAAGACAAAACTCTTATAAGTGATATGATTCCAAACATAGAGATATGACACTATAGTAATACAACCTAGGGTTCAAGGGCTTGGCGTTATTCTACTTTCACTACTCTCTTCAATATAGTACATGCTTATCCATTTGCATAGGAAGGGGCTTATGTATATGGATTTTTGTTTGTAGACCTAGAAAGGTGAGTTGCCTCAAGTCATAACTCTTTGTCCCTTAGATATATGATCTCATGGACATTTACAGGGCAAAATATGTATTTGTCTATCAAGATTTCCTTTGCAATAGTATATTTATGTTTTCTTATCATTTAGACTCAAAGACACTCATTATGACAGATGCAAGAGATTGTGAGCCAAGGCTCAATCTAACCTAAGGGAATTCATATTTTCCTTTAGGTACAAATGATTCCTCTATTCCTTGTACTCTATCATTATATTATTTTTTTTAATATATATTAAGATAGAGGTCAAACGTAACACCAAACAAATTATTTTCTTTTGAGGGTTGTTGATGTGTTTTCCTAACACCCATCAATTAAGAGATTGGGGTATGCGCCTTTTAGATTTCATTTGATTTGTTTTCCTATCACACATCAACTAAGTGATTGGGTTAAATATATGAACCTATGTTTCTTTCAAATGGAGACCAATTTTTTTTCAAATTTGGAAAGTGTCAAATACCCTTCATCTATTGATCATGAAGGCCCAACAAGTTTTAAGAATTCAAAATTAGTGTTGCAATTCTTCCTCATGGAAGACTAACATGGATGGTTTTTATTTTTAATAAAAGATAAGAAAACAAAAATTAAATTTCATGTGTCCATATACTCACTAAATAGCCCTATGTGTCATCTTCATCCAACATTTTACGAAATCTAAAACAAAGCTCATATGCCCAAGATATGTCATTTTTATCCCACATTTTGTTGCCCCATACTTAACCATTTTTCATTTTCTTTATTCTCCACTCTCCATACTTAGTCATTTTTGTTCCTTCTTATTTTTTCCTTCCTCTCTACCCTCTACACTTTCATACTTAGTCATTTCACTACTACCCATACTACCCTATACTACTCCCCATTTCCATACTTATCTTATTTCCATTTTCATTATCCACTTAGTCTTTTTCATAATTTCTATTACCAGCGCATTCACGTAACTCCACAAACACTTCATTTTTTTTAATATTATTTCATATCCTAAGTTTTTTCCCCATTTTTTTGGGCATACCTCTAATGACATGTGGCAGTGACATGTGCCTACCATATTAGAAAACATGGCAGTGGCGTGGACCTACCATATGGGGAGAACACATGTCACTGACATGGACCTACCATATTGGGACACGTAATAGTGAGGTGGACCTATCACATGTAGACACATTGCAACGAAGTGTACCTACCCTTGGGTGACACATGGATGGACATAGATAATTGAGCAGTGACTTGACATGATGACTCGGTGATGATGTGGCGATCAAAAGATACTATGTGCACAAGCTATGCGAAATTATATGGCTCTCTCTACTTCATTCACAAATAACATAGAGACAAAATTTATTTATAAATATGTCATGAGATCCCTCCCATAATGCATGTGGGACAAAGAAAGTCAAATTTGAAAATAAAAATATCAGATTTCACTAGAATAGATCAACGATGGTTGAGTCTCCATCTATCAAAGATCATAAATTTTAATCCTTGTGTACGATTTAAGAAAACGAGAGCTCATTGGAAAGGTAAAGAGATGAAGAACACATTATAAGTGGTTTAAATGGATGAAATATTAGTTATCAATACCTAAAAATTAAATTACAGTCGGGACTATTTTTGGGCTTGGAAACAAATTATTTTTGAAAAATGATTTATTTAAAGAAATTCCTAAGCTTCTAAAGTGGGTCCCAATTGATGGCATGCATATCTAAGACGAAATTTGCAAAGAGGGTAAATAAAACCCTAACCCTAACTAAAAATAAGTTTCAAGAAGATGAAAACAAGACTATAAAAGAAGATGTAAAAGGCATTCAAAGGGTTCATAACTTTCATCATAGTAAGGCGAGTATTCATTGTGTTCTTTCTCTCATTATTTCTGCTTCCTGAGTGAGTAATCACTTTGTCTCTTCTTTTTTTTCAGAATTTGTGAAAAGAAAAGGTTGACCCCTAACAGTCTCCTTTTTTTTCTTCTATGTCTCTCTTCATTTCATGGTCTTCATGAGCCGAATCCTACTCCTCTTTGAAGGGAAAATGCAATTTACTTTTCATGGACTCTCAGATATTGTTATTTACTTTTATAAAAGACATATGTTATTTTTTAGGTTCCCAAAGAACTATTTAGGACAAAACATTAATGATTTCTCAGACTTTAAGCTCTAAGCATGAGACTTCAAATGCGCATCTATCAAAATCTTTTTTGGATCTTATTGGAATGATCATCAAAAATTTATTTCCATATGCGGTCCTTATTTTCATTCCTTATGCTTAATAATGAGTCTTACTTTGTTGAATACTATGATGGAAATTTCGTTTTGTGAGACTATTTACTCTCTTGGTTTATAATCTTGTATTATATAGTGTGAATAGTTGTTTCAACAATAAGCTTGGTCCTCTCTCAGGCCTTTTTTACATTCTTATATATTTTTTAAATGTAGAGGAGTACCACCTCTTTAAAAATGCAGGGGGATTTATCCTCGTCTTGAAGACCATAAAAAAATCTTTTAGATCAACAAAGGCTAAGACCCATCTTGGAAAATAGGGGACCTAATTGGTTTTTTGAGCTCAATATAATTAGGGTAATCATAATCCTTTCCCCATGTAATGAAAAAAGAAAATTCTACACATCCCCATGAGACTAGGTGGAGGAATGATGTATTTTATGTGGTGATATCGGCTTCCCCATAGTTGTAAAAATCTAGAAACCCTCTTTCTCCCAACTAAAATTACCCGCTCAAAAAGATCCCTAGATAGTCAAAAATCAAGGTTTGCAAGAGAGCCCCTTGAACTGTTGAACACTTCTACCCAAAAACATGGGATCAAGCTATGAGATTTTATGAATGCATAGAATCATCTTGCAGCAAAGTAAACCATACAAAATTAGAGATAAAACCTACATACATAAAGACAAATAAAAAGGGGGGTTACAACAACTAATACATACAAAGGTGGACAATTTAGGGGCTTCTCAATCTCGTTTTCCATACAAAGGATTCATGCTATCTCAACAAGCGGTGAAGTTACAATCTCCTTGTTGATTTTTTCTTTGGAAACAAAGTTACACCGTAGTAGATTGTGCATTAATTTCTTTCCCAACAAGTCATCACCCAATACCTATAACACCTCTGCAATAGCTATAAACTCCCTCTACTCTATGCACCCACACCCCTCCAAATACCTATAAAAGTACTTCAAGTAAAAATTACCTCTCCCCTTTTAATATAGAACAATATATTGACTTGATTTTTTATAATTTAAAAACCCCCTTTTTAAATGAAAGTGATAAGATATTGACTAACAAATGAAACCCTTACAACTAATTAAAGTATCTAGTGATTATAGTTAAATCACCACCAGGAACAAATGAACAACAACATAAAAAAACTGTTTTATTTTGTTTTTAGCAAAAATCCATATAAGAAGCCCCAAACTTAGGGTTGGCAAAGTTCTCCCCTCTAAATTAGGGCAAAATCTTTGTTTTTTTGTTGTTTAAAATGTATAAATGGATTCAGCCTGTTGAAAAACCAACCCGTGGAGTATTCTGATTATACAAACTTAGCCAATCAAATATGCAGATCCAACTATTCCTCACCAAATTAGCAAAATCAAATAGAAAAACAACCTAAAAAAAATTATAGGGCAAAATCTCTGTTTTTTTGTTGTTTAAAATGTATTTTGGAATGTATAAATGAATTCAGCATACTGAATAACCAAACCTACAGTATTCCGATTATGCAAACTTAGTCAATCAAATATGCAGATACAACTATTCCTCACCAAATTTAGAGTAAAATCAAATAGAAAAATAACCTCACCAAATTTCGAGCAAAATCAAATAAAAAAACAACCTATAAAAAAAAAAAATATAGAACGTTTAAACTAAGCTAAAATTACAATTTCTATAAGAACTTCACCATCGTCAACAACATTTCATCATTGACACCGAGAGCTTGGATACAGGCTGGTCCATCAAACGTGTAACGACCTTATAACTTCTGGGTGGCCTCGCGGAAAAAACTCCATAGGAGCTCTGGTTGGAATTTTCTAGAAGCATAAGTTGGCCTATCTTCTACTCCGTGTAGAAAGATGATGAAAGTTCTATGAAATACCAATTTGTCGCTTGACAAAAAGATCGATATTGTCAGTGTCATCTTGCCACTCAATGTCTATCCAATCGCACTGTGATGTCACGACTCACGATTGTCCTTGGAAAAAATCAAACGCCGACGTACGCGTCTACCTCAGTCCCTGAGATAACTTGTGTTCGTCGTCTGTCTTGAAAATCCGCGTTGAAAATCGTCCAAAATAATGCTTAGATTTAGATTTGTCACCATCGCTATTCAAAATAAAAAATTGATATGATACAACCATTCATACCCATCTTTCCTTAATTTATTGTTTCAATATTTTAGCTTGGAATTTACGATTCGAAGGATGTCTGCGAGATGTTATCCCATATATCTTGCTTACCACTTACATTTTCGGCGCCCGCTGTCATTGAAGGATTCCTTGCCTCTTATTATAAGGCTATCTCTTTCTCTTCATAAACATTATATAAACAAGTTATCTCTTTCTCTTCATAAACATTATATAAACAAGTTATCTGTATACAGATTTGAACATCTTTTAGCCAGCCAGTCAGATAAGAATTTGCTTTGCAGTTGCAGTTAACTATAATCGCGATTGTACCCAGAAATAGCTTTTAGTTTCTCAGGCAAAACGTTTTTATTGTTGTTGTAAACATGAGACAGCGATTGAATCTATTTGTAGCAGCTGCTGTCTTAAGCACTGTAATCTGCAACCTGAAAATAGTTGCTGCAGCTAMGTCSAGCAACAATGAMACCATTMAAGGATTTCTGGTTCCACAGAACGAGGCACGAAAKCAAGTGGGAGTCCCTCCACTAAAATGGGATGTGAAGCTTACAACATATGCGCGTACTTACGCAAGGGAAAGAAGGCATGATTGCCTCCTCCAGCATTCGAACGGCCCATTCGGAGAGAACATATTCTGGGGGAGTGGCAGAGGTTGGAACCCTACGCAGGCAGTTGGTACATGGGTGGATGAGAGAAAATGGTATAACTTTGCAAATAATAGTTGCAGCTCTGGGGAAGACTGCACCCACTACACTCAGATTGTTTGGAGAACAACAAGTAAGGTTGGATGCGCCATCATCAAATGTAACAGCGGTGACACCTTCATCACATGCAATTACTACCCTCCTGGTAACTATGTTGGAGCGAGACCATACTGAATTTTGGCGCCCGCCATTAACCATTATTCTTCGGCTTGGATTTCCAGTTTCTCCTCCTGTAGCCGCCTCCAACAAATTATGAAGACATATATTTAATTCTTTGGATGTAATCACATATAGACTTATTTGATGTAATCACATATAGATTTATTTGATCTTCATATTCACTCATAGCCATAGTCACATTGTTCCCAAGACATATATTTCATGCTTTGGATGTGATCGCACATAAAATTATTCGATATTCATATTCATTCATGTTCTTTTGATATATTTTGGTCGAATCTCATATCTTTCAGAATTATATGAATCAGTGACATAATTTCTCCATGCTGAGCACCAAAACTGATCATCGGTCGCAGATCCGAACATTACCCTACTGCTCTATTTCCCGTCATTTATGTTTGAATTTTGTGAAACACGATTTAGGAGTTCTGATCGATTTAGTAATTTTTTCTTTCAATATTTTGAATCCATTCATAGAACAAGAAAATTCATTCATAAAAACATAGGTTGAACAAAACTGTGTAGCAGAACTGTGATTCTCACAGAATAAAAAAGTTTTGAGTTATATATTTTAATCTATTTTTAAGGTCACTGTTAAGTTAGATATCAAGCCAGAAACCAAATTGATGTAAAGATTTTTTAGGCTCAACTATTTTAACTGGTAATGGATTTGAACTTGCGACTTTTCACAAGAAAACAGATGTTCTTAATCATTAAACACAATCAGAACTAGACCCTACATCAACTTACAAAACATGATAATTAAATAAAATTCATTTTAATATTTTAATATGACATTAAAAAAAACATAAGATATAATAAAAATTTAGGAAAAAAAAAAACATATTAATCAAGTAAAATTATACTACTGGGTATTCATAAGCTTCACGGTAATCATTTATAAGCTTGTTTCATATGGAAAATCTGTATCCATAATTACATTTCAACATATGGTTGAACATGGAGACGGCCCAAAATTAAGGGAAGAGGATAAGATGACGAATTTATGGGTAATAATGTCGTCGCCAAAACTTACAGATGATCAAGAAAACAAGTTACAACAATTGCATTTGAATATGGACATTTACATTTTGCTGTTCATATTTATTAATAATTAATGTATTTGAATTTGTCTGTTCATTTACCCTGTCATGCCATGCCATTTTCATGTCAATGTTATGCTTTGCTAACCCATGTCATTGCATGATTTGCAATGCCATGTCATATACAACAATAAATATAACTTTCCATAACATTATGTAAGGAAAAAGTCAAATCAAAATGTGGATTGCAAAGAAACAAGAATAACAAAAAAAAAAATCTTTCTCATCCCAAGAAATAAAAAACATTTTTTCTAGGGACATACGACTTAAATTTATAACAAAAAATTCATTTCCATCCAATGAAGTGTCTGTGACATTTTAAGTGTAGGTGAAATGCCTTGTTAAGCCATGGTATGCCTTGCCTTTCCTTGAGTTTCCATGCCATGCCATGCCATGTCATGCCCTATCTTGCCAAGCCATGACATGCCATTGCATGTCTTTCCTTGTCATGCCATGCCATACCTTTCCATTCTTATCCATGGCATGCCATTACATGCCTTGCCTTGGCATGCCTTGCCTTGTCTTTCCATGCTATGCCATGCCATTCCATGCCTTTCCTTTCCATGCCATGCCTTTCCTTTCCATTACACTCCTTACCTTTCCATGTCACTCCTTGTCATGCTATGCCATGGCATGTCTTGCCTTGCCATGACATGTCATGCCATGCCATTTTCATTCCTTCTCATGCCATGCCATTTTCATGCCTTGCCATGCCATGCCATTGCCATTCCATTTCCATGCCATTTCCATTCATTTCCATGTCATGCCATTTCCATGCCTTGCCAAGCCAATCCATGCCATTTCCATGCTTTGCCTTTGCATTGCATGCCTTTCCTTGCTATGCCATGCCTTTCCTTTCCATGACATCCCATTACCATGCCATTGCTATGCATTTCCATGCCATGCCATTGCCATTCCTTTCCAAGCCATGTCATTCCATTTCCATGCCATTTCCATGTCATTTCCATGCCTTGCCATGCCATTCCATTGCCATGCTATTTCCATTCCTTTCCATTCCATGTCATTTCCTTGCCTTCCCAATCCATGCCATGCCTCACCATGTCATGCCTTACCATGACATGCCATGGCATACCTTTCCTTTACTTGAGATGTCATGCTATCTCCATTAATTTTCATGCCATGACATTGTCATTCCATTGCCATGTCTTGCCAAGGAATTCCATGCCATGCCATTGCCATGCTAGTGCCATGCCTTTCCATGTCATTTCCTTGGCTTACCATGGGATGCTTTGTCTTGCCATGTCATGCCTTTCCTTTCCATTGCATGTCTTTTCTTGCCATACCATCCCTTGTTATGCCATGCCATGGCATGCCTTGCCTTGCCATGACATGCCATTTCCACGTCATTTCCATGCCTTTCCATGCCATGTCATTGTCATGCCATTCCATGCCTTGCCAAGCCATGTCATACCATGCCATTTCCATGCCTTTTCATTCCATTCCATCTCATCTCATTGTCATGCCATTTCCATTACATCCCATTACATCCCATTGTCAATACATGCCTCTCCAAGCCAATAAGTAATATTAACTAAGTTACAACAAGACAAATATAACATTCCTTAAAACAAGTAATCATTAAATGAAAGGGGGATGAAAATGAAAGCCTAAACTAGGGTTTAGATAACAAATGCTTGTTTAAATGCAATATGACACATAATAGCCCTAGAATATTCAAGACATCAATCCCTAAAGGGATGAAAAATATGACAGAAATATAATAAAAGATGTCAAGTTGTATTCTAAGGGTGAAAGATGACAATTAAACCCTAGACGTCAAGCTAACAAGGATGGAAATCGAGGGTAAGTCCTAATATAACCACAGAATTGAGGGTTTAAAGACAAGGTTAATACAAGAAGAATACAAGATAACATGCACTATCACCACTTTGATAAAACATTTTTTTTAATACATTCAAGAAATAACAATCCACAAAACTTGAAATAATGACCTTGACCTAGACCTAGACCTTGCCTTGCCAAGTCATGTCTTTCCTTGACATGCCATGCCATGCCATGAATTTCCTTTCCATGTCATGCCTTTCCTTTCCTTCACTTTCCATGCCATGCCATGCCATGCCTTTTCTTTCATTTCCTTGCCATTTCGTTGCCTTGGATCGGCTTTCCATGCCATGCCATTTCCATTTCCATGTCATGCCACTGCCATGTCATTGCCTTGCCTCGCCTTTCCATTCCATGCCATTTCCATTTTCATGTCATGCCATTTCCATGCCTTGCCATGCATTTCCTTTCCATGCCATTCCATTTTCATGCCAATCCAATAAATGATATTAATTAAGTTCAAACAGGTCAATGGGTGTTATCACTGAAATTTCATCCGCACATGGTTACAAAAACTTAGCATCGTCAAACAGTGATGAAATCATTCATGGTCCTGAATTAATATCACAACATTCAAAAAAAGTCAAAAACTATACAAAGTAGTGAAAAATTGAAGAGATCGTTGCATACATTGGGTGCACGCGCGCATGCGCGGAACATGAACGTAGAAATCACGCACAGGCGCACGATCCGCGACTGTTAGCGCAAAAAGCCGCGCACTTGATAAACGACACATTTATGGAAGTGGTCGGCCTCCCAACCACTTATGGTTCAGCTCCCAAGCCGATTTCACCCTCAAATCTGGGCTGGATCTGACTGGTGGACTGGTCAAAGACCTAATAATGCCCTAAATGGCCTCTTTTCACACTACAAAGCAGTTAAACAATAACCCAAAGCAATGCTATAAAAAGCCATGAATGCACCTCATTTTCTCAAGGAATTCAAAGTAATGTTATGCTGCCTATATTTTTTTGAGGACTCCATCATTGACACAAGCATATTAACACCATTACATTGGACAATCCACCTCACCATTGAGTGGATTTGTAAAGAGTTCTTTCATCAGCATTTTCCATTTCTTTGATTGTAAGAAGAGCTAGTTAGTGAGGGTCCAAGAGCCTTCCCTTGGAGGAAGAAGGGACTCATAGTCCCCTTTCTTCTTGGTGCTTTGTTTTCATCCATAGATTAGCCTCAAACATTGGTGACATGGGTCTTTTGGTTCTTTTTGTTTCTATGTCCCTATGCTCATGATTTTAGTTTTTATTGCATCTATTAGTTTAATTCTTAATTATAGTTTTTGTTTTATTTCCCTAACTATTTTCTCTACAGCTGTCCTGCTCAGCAGACCCAACTGAGCTTGCAAGTACCTCTTATTTTCTCACCAAGGTGACGAAAGAGGCGCAACAGATTGGCGACTCCACTGGGGAAAGGTATCAATTTCCTACCTCATTTGGGTTTATTTTGCTCTTCTTTTAGTTTGTTTAACTTGCAGGTGCACTAACCGGCCTAAGCCGACCTGCCAACCAGCCAATTCCAAGTTGAATTGAGAGAAATCCATTTAGATTTTTCGTTCTTGGTCTTGCGCCACATATGCGTGGGTTTTTCAGCCCACAGACGCCCATCGTGCGCCCATGCGCTTGACTCATGGTTTTGTTCTGCGCACGTGCACTTTTCATCTTGTCTCTGCTCACGCGTATGCTCTCTGTGCACCTCTGTCTTCACTAGGACCCGCGCATCTGTGCAAAATTTCACATTGTAAAGTTGTTGAGATGTAGGGAAGGCCATTTACTTTCTTAAAAATGATTTCAAGCATGTTTTAAAGCTGCACCACACTTAGTCCCCTCATCATATAAAGGGGTTAGTCAAACACACATGGGCACTTAGGAGGATAAAATCAATTTCCCTTCTTTTCTTTTTGCCACATGGATGGCTTGTTTTGACTTATAATATAAGTTGGAAATCATTTTTAATCACATTTAACTTACATTGGAACTAGAAGTTGAGTAACAATCACTTAGTATGCTCTTCTCTCGCACCTCCAAGCGATCTTGAGAATTAGAAAAAGATTGTGAAACGATTTCATCTCCCTTAAACAAACATTAAAACCTTTAGGAGAGGACAACAGCCCTTCTTGGGACTCCTCTTAGTTTGATTTTTCAAACACATCTTAATATTGTAATGGGCCCATACATGCCCACATGCTACAAAGATAGGATAGTGTTTGAATTTTTGCTTTCTTAAATCAAAACACTAGGGAAGTTTAAAGGATTGTAACGGGCCCATACATGCCCACATGTTCAATCTAGGACAGTTTCAAAGCTTTTCTTAGATTACATCACAATAGGGAGTTAAAGGGATAGCAAAGGACCCACATGTCCACATGCTAGCTTCCTAGGGACTTTTGAATTACGTAATGTTGTACCAAAGGCACTTAGTTAATTAGGTAATCAAACTCTTGTAAGGACCAAGCCAAGTCCACATGCAGCAAGGTGACGTCTAATTCACTAAAAATTGGCACACTTTCACTCACACACAAAAGTCACTCATCACTCACATAGCTTCTTCTAGAAATGTGGAGGTCAAAGTAAGTTTCCTCCAAAGGGATTCCGAAAATACCCCACCCTTTTCTTGACGAAACTATCCACTCCCATTTTTAATCAACGAGGTTGGTTTGCACCCCCAACCTCCCAAAACAACTATATCCAAAATCTTTCTAAAAAATCACTAAGTTTTCCTCCAC